>RJWJ010037538.1:0-15469 GCA_004363605.1 Indri indri
TTAGAAATACCATCTTACAACTTAGATTATTTACTTCATTGACTAGAAGAATGCCAATGAAAAAATACTCACAGTTTATAGTCGTGTGATGTTGATATTTGGGCATCTTTAAGAAGCAGCAGCAAAGGTGGCATTCTCATCCTTCAGCCTTAAATTCTGAGTGAGGCCAGGGGACCATATGGGAGCTCTGGGCCTCAGTATCCCCTCAGGTAGCAGCCCATCCCCTTCATTACTGATGTGGACATTGAGACTCAGAGCATCATGTATCCCCATGATCTTAAAAATAAACAAATCATACTCTGTCATATAGAGTGACAACACAGAGTTGTACCCAACATATACATGCTTGTTAAATGCTTACTAGTGACCCAATACCAATAGATAGTAGTTCATACAATTTTAGGATAACCTTCAGGGCTCACCTGGTTTGGGGGTCAGGTAGCTAACATTAAGAAGTGATGTAGGTCTTGCTCTCTCTGGAAAAACCAGAGAGATCAAGCTGTCTTGAAAAGGGCAGCCCATAACTATTCCTATGCAAGACTTCGGACCCAGTGTTGCCAGATCTAACTTCTGAAGAGAAGCTGGAAATTTGGATTTTTGGAACTTTATGTAAAAATTTCTTTATATGGGCAACTAACTTCCTCCTCAGTCTCACACACATACACACAAAACCAAAAACCTCTCTGCAGGTCAAATGTGTCTATGGTTTCCATCCATTCTGAGTGATGCCCTATTGGTGTGTCTGATCTGGTCTAATTGCCTTCTATCCCAGAAAGGAGAAGTGACTTAACCAAAGTCATATCAGAAGACTTTCTTCTAAAACTTTTTATGAAAATCTGACAGATCATTCATTTTAAAACAGTATGATGGAATAAAACTGGAATCTGATAATCTAGAAAACAATAATTCTGAGCACAGCTCTTTGTTTATTGTCTGTAACCTATATTATCCAAGATGGTGAATATGAGATGTTCTGTGGTGAGCAGGTCTATGCAAACCTACCCCCAAAGGCCAACGGAACTGAGAAGCTGGAGAAAGAGGCTGACACACCCAGATTCTCAGGAAGAAACATTTAATAGGGACTTACAAACAGAAGCCATGTTTTTGGTGTCTTGAACAGAAGTCATGTCTTAGGCGGCCACAAGACAGTGGAAGGAATGCAGAACAATTGAAGTCAATCTCTCAGGCAAAGACAAGAATTTGCCTAGAGGCAGGACTTGTGGTAAGTACATGCTCTTCCACAAGGCCCAGAACTGGGGTTAATCAGAAATCAACATGACAGATTAGCATCCAAGATGGAGTTGCTTTAGCCTCTGTACAAGAAGTTAAGAAAGTAGACCACTGCAACAATCTGTTAGTAGGGGAGGGTTTCAGAATTAAGTGGAAGTATTCGTTGGTGCAAGATGTTCTCAGAGATGAACCCCTGGTACAAGATATTCTCAGAGACGAGCTCTATTCTAAAATTATGGACCAACACTTCAAAGTAATATAGAAGTATGTCAGCGATTTACCCAAGGCCCCAGAGATAAAGTTGGGTGAGATAATGAGTACCGTTTGCAATTCCATGGAAGGACAATGCATGCATATTTGGCAGTAATCTTTGAGGATGAATGCCACAAATACTAACTGATCTTACTGTGAAATAGCCATTGTTCAGGCATGGAGGATAGAGCATGAACAAGGAAAGAAATCCTGCCCTAATGTGACTTATATCCTAGTGGGCTGAATAAGCTGCCAGCCAAGGCAATTCTCAACTGGCCAAATAACAGATCAGCTCCTCCATCTCTTTTAGTCATACCAACAAGTATGAGAAAGTTAATGGTGGCACTAGGAACATAAAGTTGGCTCTCTTGTTGCGAGGCCAGTTGTCTATTGCCACGGCAATGAGATACTTATTGTTCTGGATTATGGTATAGACTATTTTGTAGGGGCCGAGGGGTAAGTTCTTCTAGGCTCTCTGAAAGTTCTCCGAAAAATGAACTTGTAAAAGGCAGATTATTTGGAGAAAAGGCACACAAATTTTTTTTAACATGTATCCAAGGGAGTGTTCAGAATGAAGACCCAAACATGCAGGAAAAATTGTCCATTTTTATGCTTAGGTTCAACAAAGTATAGAGAGCCATGTAGAAATGTGATTGGACAAAAAGCTTATGATCTAATGTTAATAGACTGAGTGAGGAAACCTAGAAAAACTTGCCTGTCTAGATTCTTCTTGGCCTCTCTGTGCAGCATTCCTTCCTTCTGGGTGTGGGGTAGGTCCTCTGGAATGGGGATCTTATGACCTACAGTCACACAAAGGAGGTCACATAATTTCTTTATGGACAGTTTTTACACAAAAAGGCAGGGGAAAGTGAGAGTACTGTTTTTAGGTTTTATGGCTGGCTTTGGGGAAAAAGGTTCCTGGTTTCTGTGGCTAGCCTCAGGGGAGAATGGGACTGAGAGACAGAAGGGCAGAAGGTCAGAGAAAAACTTTTGCTTCTAAGGCCTTCATTTTGGGGTATTGATTTCTGAGCCCTAACAACTTACTTATTTATTTAATTGACAAATAGTAATCTTTTAATTTATTCTATTTGGGGTCTATAGCACTTCTTGAATTTGTGAGTTAACGTCTTTCATCTGTTTGGGAAGATCTCAGCTATTTTTTCTATAATTAGTGCTTCTACTCACTTCTCTAGCTCTCACTTATCCTTCTGAGACTCTAGTTACACATATATTATGTCATTTGACAGTCCTTTCTTCTCTGTTCTTTACTTTGAGGTTTTTATCTAATTATTAATGTTTTATGTCACTGATCTCTTTTCTTTATATCTAACCTGTTTTAAAATCATCTAATGAGTTCTTAATTTTAAAGATATTACCTTTTAGTTTTAGAATTTTCACTTGATTCTTTTCTGTAGTTTCCAGTCCTCTGGTGATATTCTTTACCTTTTCCTCTATTTTCTTGAACATGTTAACCACGATTATTTTAAGGTCACCCTCTGCTGCCGCCAATGTGTGGTAACAATGGGTCTGTTTCTAGTTCCTATTTTTTGTCTTGGATTCGGGTTATGTGATCTTGTCTTTTGTCATATCTAGTAATTATTGATTGACATTATATATGATAATATACATGAAAAAATTATAGAGGTTCAAAACATGACTTCCTCCTCCAGAGAGGTTTCAGTTTTCCTCTTCCACACGGATAGAGCGGGGCTGTTCACCTTAATCCAATCAGGGACTGAGCTGTATCAAAGCTGGGGTTACAGTTTTGGTAAGTTTCTTTCGAATTCTGTTTTATTTTAAAATTTTATTTATTTACTTTTTTAATTGACAAATAAAAATTGCATATATTTTATGTGTGTGTGTATACACACACGCACGCGCGCGCGCACAGAATAAAAGAATGTTTCCACATCCCTGGGTCATAACTTGAATTTCTCATTTGTAATCCTGTATATATATATATTTTGAGACAGAGTCTCACTCTTTTGCCTGGGCTAGAGTGCCGTGGCATCAGTCTAGCTCACAGCAACCTCAAACTCCTGGGCTCAAGCAATCCTTCTGCCTCAGCCTCCCAAGTAGCTGGGACTACAGGCATGTGCCACCATGCCCGGCTAATTTTTTCTATATACTTTTTAGTTGTCCGATTAATTTCTTTCTATTTTTAGTAGAGACAGGGTCTCGCTCTTGCTCATGCTGGTCTCGAACTCCTGAGCTCAAACAATCTGCCCGTCTCGGCCTCCCAGAGTGCTAGGATTACAGGCGTGAGCCACCGCGCCCGGCCTGTAATCCTGATATATTTGACTCCATGTACTCACTGACAGAGAAACATATACATTTTTATGTATATATCCTAGCATGAGTGCACATACACATAAACATATATATATAAATCTCTTTTTGACTCTATCATGTACATAGTTTGAAAAGTTTGTTAGAAGAACCAGCCCGGTATTAATTCACAGCACTTCATGTATAATAAACAGAAATACACCAGCCTTTATGATGAATTGCCAGGGTAACAAAGGGACATGTTGTATGCATTTCAATGTACCGAGTGTCAGATTCTTATTTCATTACTTGCTGGCACATTAGTAGATGGTTTTTAATTTCTTTTTTTTTTTTTCCCCTTTAGCAAAGCTCCATGGAGACCTCTCGCTCTTGCCACTTGCATTGGGAGCAAGGTTACATTATTTTTAAATGCCACAGTGTCTGGGTCTCACTCAAAATGTTGCCGAACTAGCAAAATAAATGATAGTGTGCTAAAAAAATCGTATATATTTACGTTGTACCACATGATGTTTTGATATATGTATATGTTATGGAAAGGCTAAATTGAGCTAATTAACATATGTATTATCTCACATACTTTTTTTTGTAGTGAACACATTTGGAATCTACTTTCGGCAATTTTCTAGTATGCTGTACATTGTTATTACACCAGTCACCGTGTTGTGCAATAGATCTCCTGAAATTATTCCTCCTGTTAAACTGAAATTTTGTATCATTTGACCAACATTTCCCCAATCCTTTCTCCCTTCTCCATCCCTTGGTAGCCACCATTCTCCTTTCTATTTCTATGAATTTGACTTTTTGAGACTCTCTATATAAATGAGATCATGAAGTATTTGTCTTTCTGTGCCTGCTTATTTCACTTAGCTTAATGTCCTCCAGGTTCATCTATCATCTATGTTGTCACAAATGACAAGCTTTCATTCTTTTTAAAAGGCTGAATAGTATTGCATTGTGTATTTTACCACATTTTCTTTATCTGTTCATCTGTTGACGGAAACTTAAGTTGATTCCATGTCTTGTCTATTGTGAATAGTGCTCTCATAAACATGGTAATGCAGATATCTCTTTGACATACTGATTTCATATCTTTTGGCTATATATCCAGTACTGGGATTGCTGGATCATATTAGTTCTACTTTTAATTATTATGAAGAACTTCCATTCAGTTTTTCATAATGTCTATAATTAACATTCCCAATAACAGTGTACGAGAGTTGCCCTTTCTCCACATCCTCCCCAACACTTGATATTTCCTATCTTTTTGGTAATAGCCACTCTAACAGGTATGAGGTGACATCTTATTGTGGTTTTAATTTGCATTTCCCTAGTACTTAGTGATGTTGACATTTTTTCATATATTTCTTGATCATTTGGATGTCTTCAGGACCTGTGCCCATTTTTCAATCAGATTATTTATTTTCTTGCTATGAGTTGTTTGAGTTCATTATATATTTTGGATACTAACCTCTTTTCAGATGTATGGTTTGCAAATATTTTTCCCATTTTGTAGGTTGTCTCTTCACTTGATCGGTTGTTTCCTTTGCTGTGCAGAAGCTTTTACTTTGATTCAATCCCATTTATCTATTTTTTCTTTTGTTGCCTATGCTTTTGTTGTCATATACAAAAAATTATTGCTCAGATTAATGTCATGGAGCTTCTCCTGTATGTTTTCTTTTAGTAGTTTATAGTTTCAGGTCTTACATTTAAGTCTGTAATAATTTTGAGTTGATTTTTATATATAGTGTGAGATAAGGGCCCAATTCTGAATGTGACTATCCAGTTTTCCTAGCACCATTTATTGAAAAATCTGTCTTTTTCCCCTTGTGTGTTTTGGGAAATCTGTTATAGAGCAGTTGACCATAAATGTGTGGACTTATTTCTGGGCTCTTTATTCTGTTTTAGTGTTCTATATGTCTGTTTTTATGCCAGTGCTATGTTGTTTTGATGACTATAGCTTTGCAGTAGATTTTGAGATTGGGTGGTTGATGCTTCAAGCTTGTTTTTGTTGTTCAAGGATTGCTTTGGTTATTTGGGATCTTTTGTGTTTCCATATAAGTTGAATTTTTTTTTCTATTTCTGTGAAAAATGTCATTGGAATTTTGATAGGGAATGCATTGAATCCGTAGATTGCTTTGGGTAGTATGAACATTTTAACAGTATTAATTATTACAGTCCATGAACCTGGGATATTTTTTCTATCTCTATTTTAGATTCACTCTTGTAGTGTAGCTGTCCAATTCTTTCAACCAAGAGCTTGTTGCATTCACTGGGTCCCTTTTCACTGGCAGACCCTGAACTTTAATTCTTGCTTCTCAGCACCTTAAGAGTATCAAAAACTCCCCTATGTTCTTTAAAATATTCTGCTTAGCTTTGAGACTCCTGTCCCATGATACTTCAGAATTCATGTCTTAAGGGTAACACCAGTTGAGTGTCAGCCTTATTTTTCTATTCCCTATTTCTCACTGGGATCTTGGCCTTTCTGTTTCTTTTTTGCTATTTTGTTACAATTTTTCTCTTTTCAGCATCAGAAGGCTGCCAATAGCTCTTCTGGTTTCTCCTCTGCCTGAGCAAAGCCCTGCATTGCCAACATCTTGCCCTGCTCCCAGAATTGGCAATGCACTCAGAGAATGCCACTGCAGGATGTCCATTCGTTCTCTGCAGTTCCCCTCCCTGATCCATTATTTCGGTAGTTCTTAAATGCCTTCAAACGGCTTTTTAAATTTTATTTGTAAAAAATAACCTTCCTAGTTGTTTGCAGCTAGAGTTTGGTCTGCTGCAAGCTATTCCATTATACTCAGGAGTAGAAATCTCCATTTATGTTAAAGTAAAGGACACTGTTATTCTCATTGGAAGAAGAGGTAGCTGTCTGGCTGAATGAGGGTGTGTGTGTGTGTGTGTGTGTGTGTGTGTGTAGGATCTAGGGGTGCGGTACTTTTTATACAGACATATACGGGTTTATACAAACATTCAATTTACCCTTCTGGATTCTGCCTCACCTGAATCCCCACTCCTGGGATTACCTAATGTCTCTATTTCCTGAGGTTTTTATGGGGGTTCTGAAGTACCAACTAACTGGCTGCTACTGGGCCTTCTCTGCTGATGTAAGGCTAGACCTCCTTCTGTCTACCATGTCAGTTACCACGTGTGTATCTATTTCCCAGTTAGAAATTTTTTGGCCCTTGTGTGCTTTGCTATTTTCATCCATCTCTTTATTGTTACTTTAATGAGTTTCAGTAGACAGTAGAGAGAATGTTTAACCACAAGTCCCACATTAATTTCTTTTCTGAAAAAAAATTAGAATTGTGTTGTTATACTACTTCTTACATAAATGGTGTTCAACCATCAGAGATGACATTGGCCAAACTGTTAGCCAAAGTTAAAAATAGAATGGGAAGGGATGCTGTTTTTCCTTAATCTGATCTCCCAACTTTTATATTTTATCAGCTCTCACAAACTGCAAAGTTAAAGTACTTGATTTTTTAATGAGACTCAGGACATATTCTGACTTTTCTTGAGAGTCTGCCATAAGAAATGCAGAGAGAAGAGGCTTTCCCAAGAGGATATAATAATCTGTTTTACAATAAAATTGTTTCTTGTTAATATATTTTACTCTATTTTGTAGTTCTTGCAAAATCATTAATTCTTTTCCCAGGGTCCTGGACCTCTAAAAAATGCTGGGACATGGTTCTCTTGAATACGCTCCCTGTGTCTTAGGAGTATACAAAGGCCTACCGAGTAGCTTGGAGGATGCTGTTCAAATTATTAATGGCTGCAGTAAGACTTGGGATATACATTTAAAAAATGCATTTTAAATTTTCTGTGAATTTCCTTTTATTGACACATTAAAATTAGTAACACTATTTCTTTTTGATTGTTTATTCTCTCCAATACAAAATGGGAATAGACTACTTCATTCCTTGGTAAAGTATATTATCTTACCAATGTAATGGAAGGGTCACAATTCAGAATCTGGCACTTCATTTCAACGGAATCTATTTGCTCTAAAACTCTCTATTTACTTATTCTATCCACGAATAATTATTGAGGACTTACTTTCGGCAAAGCCTGGTCTTAGGTGCTGAGGATACAGCAGTGAGTTAGATGAACAAAGTTCTCATCTTTGAAGAGTGTTGCATTCTACTGAAGGATATGGCAATGAACAAATAAAGATATATTATTAATATGATGTCATATGATACATGCTATAAAGAAAAATAAAGCAGGGTAAAAGAATAGACAGCAGGGTAATGCTCTTTTAGATAGAGTGGTTAGAGTAAACCTCTTGAGGAGTAACTGTGAGATCTGAGCAAAGCAAAGGACTGAGTGCATACCCAATATGGAAAATGAAAACAAAAAAGAAGTCATCCACCCAGGTGACTGGTCTACACTGTGTTCATTTTTTTTAATTGGGTATACACTGGATCTTCTTTTGATTTGTTCAGATCTCAAAGTTAACCTGCATCTTTGAAATTGGAAAAATCTTTTTCCGATTTGTTTTATTTAGTAACTCAGATTGCTGTTCATCTAGAATGATGTTCTTCAAAATATATCTAGTAGGCCAGCTATACTGAGATCGTAGATATCATTTCAGTTGGGGATTATTGTATTTTCATTGACATTTATCGTATCTAAATCCAGTGATGTTTATGACAGGGTTTTTGTTTGCAGTAAGCAAATTTTAGGTTCCCTTTACCATTTAGTCTGTACGAAGAAATTCATGAGACTCAGTAGGAGCTATCCTGGAATCACTTTCAGGGAAACATTGGCTCTAGTGAGTAAAGGATGGGCTAGTTTCCTGACTTTCTGTAAACCTTTAGAGAAAGATCAATAATGTAAAATTACAGAGAGACTGCTACGTGGTCTCCTCCAGAGGCTCCTGGAAATGCCTACTCTTGTGACCCAGCCACTAGAGGGATTGTCGTGCCATGGAGAAGCAGCTGCTCCCCTGGTGCTTTGGGAGAGATTCTGCTCGGTGTGTTGTGTCTGGAAGATATTCGTCTTCTTTTCTGAAGACGTGATTGGGGCAGGTAAGCGAGCCCGCTTTCCCAGCACGTCTTCTGTTGACTGCGCACTCTGGCAGTATCTGGTGTCTCTGGAGTGTGTGCTTGGCTTTCCCATTCTCTTTGAAGCCTAGGTATTTGCACTCCAAAGAAGCTGGGATACTCAAAACTGTCAAGGCTGAATGCAGTTTTAAACCAAGTGTTTTCTTTGGTATTCAAAAGCTCTGCTTTGAGAGCATATTGGTCAACAGGTAAACTTCCTAGGAGAACTTGTAATGATAACCTAAGATATCACTAACTCTGTATTTAAATTGCCTTGCTTTTAAAATGTGTTTTTTTTGGCTACATTACGTGGTCAAAATAACTTAAGATAGCAGGTTGACATTTTGAAGTGCAACATATTTTGTGCAATTGTTTTTTTCTTTGAACCACACAGATGTTTTGGTATCTCTAGAATTAATTATAGGCTCACTCAATTGATAATAAAAGGATGTGGACAAAATATAAACATGTTCGATCAATTAACTAATTATTCCAGCATGAAAAGATTAAAAAAATTCCTTTAAGAATAGTTTAATGATATCCGTATTTGTACTGCTTTAAAACTTTGGAGTTAGAATTCAATTAATAAATAATGTATGTATTCCAAAAATTATAGTATACACATGGTTCGAGTTCTTAAGTAAAAGAAAGACAAGACATAATACACTAACCTAAAAGTCAGTCCTGTAATTGCTGATACTCTTTTCCCTGTGGGCTCTCCCCTGTTCCTTAGGCCCCTAAGAAATAGTCATCAAAAAGGTGCTATATATTCTGGGCCATTTTCAGTAACATAATCTGTTTTACATGTGAAATCCATATGTAAACTATTAGTAGGCAGAACGTAAATACACATTTTTATACCATTTGGTTATGTGGCTCAAATTTGCACTAAAGTTTAGTTTGTGTTTTTGTGAAGTTAATTGGTCGCACAGGGCTTAGGGGCTGTTTTGACCCATTTACTTGATGTAGAATCACATAGAAGCTGCTGGGAATTTTACCTGCATGCTTATACTCTGGAATGGTAGAATATCTTTCCCCAAAGTAATTCCAAGCATTGTATAGAATACGTTATTCACTCTCCATACAAAGTCCATCCTCTGTACTAAAGAATATTTCTTGCTCATTTGTGTGTGTGTGTGTGTGTGTGTGTCTGTGTGTGTTTATAGGAAATAATCTAGAATTCAGTTTTATAATTGCATGGGTAGAGGCTGTTTTTTTTTGGCAGGGAGGGGGCATCTATCAGGGTATCACCCTGTTGCTATTGGAGACCCGTGGAAACTGCCTATGAGTCTGTGTGTGTTGTCTCCAGTAGAAAACCCAGCAGTATGCCTCAGGGGCATTTGCCATTTTTTCTGAGACTTTTCTGTCTGCTAAGGTTTTCTCAGATCAAACACACACCTGATTATAATGGAGTAATGTGAATCTTAAAGTTGCAGCTTTGTTGTTTCCTTACAGGACTCAAGGGAAGGGCCTTATGGATTCCTGCCTCCCAGAAGAGGGTGCTCACCTGTGGGCTCTCTCCTGACTCCTCCTTCCCTGTTCCTCCCCTCCTTGCTTCAGTGCAGCCACTCATGGCCCTTAGTCTAGTACCCCAGGCCCCCACTGGGAACCACCAGTCTCTTTACTATAGGAAGTAATACCTTCTTTCCCTCCCCTCGATCCTTTCTTGGACCTTATAAACTGGAGGGCCTCACCCTTTGTCTGGGTGCTAGTGGAGCTCTTCTCTGCTCGTGAAGAGCGGCTGGGCTCAGATCTCATGACTGATAATGGATGGGGTGCTCCGATTCCTGTTTCTGTCTACCTAGTAGTGAGAGCTACAGATGATCCCCTCACTAGCTTCCCAAGGAAGTAAGCACACTAGACCAAAGACGTTGTTAGTTTTTTAAAATTTCACATGAGAAAAATGCAGTATCTTATGTCACATGACTTTGACCTTTTCCACTATAAAATAATCAGCCCTACATTATTGTGCAAATGACAATTAATTCTGTCATGGTCTTGCATCATTTCTCCTGTCCCTGATTATTTCTCCTCCATTAGAATGTAAACTTCATAAGGACAAGAGCGTTCGTATGTTTTGTTCACTGCTCTATCCCAATATCTAGAAAAGTGCCTAGCACATAATAGGTGATTGATAGATACTTGTTGAATAAATGAATGAGGGTTGGATAAGGATTGCACACTACCTCAGATAGCTTCTTCTTTGCCATATACAAGTGGGGAGTGTGTGAAGAGAATATCAGCTTGGATTAGTTGTCATTTTATTATAATTTTCACCACCACGTCCAAAAGAAAAGTTTCTAATTTACTCTCCACTTCAACACTGATGCTAATCAAGGATAACTAAGGTAAAAAAAAAAACCAAAAAACACAAAATCCTAGGACAGAGCATACACGTAATTTACTTTACTAATAGACAGCTGATGCAATTGTAGTGCTGGACCAAGGACTTCAGACCTGGACCTACTTCAAACTGATCTGGTTAAAATGGATCACACTGTGCATTCAGGATTACAGCGGCCCTTTGCTGAGTAGATATGAGGTTTGTCTCTTAAAGCCAACAAGTAATTTCTGAAGTCTCCATATCAATAATAAGTAAACTTTACATACATAACTATTTTTTTCAAGTAAAAGCTTACAAGATACTTCAGGACATTAAGCATCTGATTTTTTAAAACAAGAATGTTCAATAGAGTAGACTGTAAGGAAGATGCTAGCCTGGTTTACAGAAACTTGAGCAGAGGCTGGTCATCCTTTGCAGCGCGTGGTCTTCACACTGGGTGTTGCATTGTGTTGCGCTGGGAGCAAATCAAAGGAAATGTGACTATGACATGAACAAAGAACGGAATGAATGCAGGACTCATTCGGATGGGAATATTAGCACTGTGCATCAAGCCAGGAAGAGATGAGAGGATTGGGTTAATTTCCTTTTTAGATAATAAATATTGTGGCATGGGCAGTAAGAGCGGGAGAGGACCATTGTGAATGACTACAAAGAAAATCGCTAGGATCCCTATGTCAGTAATTGATCTTGATGGAATTTAATTATTTTATTACCGTAATCAGTCACGTCTTATCTTGCTTTTCCCTCCACTCTACTTTGAGAACTATTAACTCATATTACCTAGATACGGTCAGGAAGAAACTGCTTGATGACAAGTTTTAATTCTTATTGTCATGTAACTTTGGCAAACTCATTGTCTGCATTCACAGCATTGGAAGAAGAAAGAATTACTGTAAAATGAGTTGCGGTGGGGGAGATTGGTGGGCGGGTGTGTCACCGTGGTTATTTTTACCCTCAATATCTGATGTGAGTGGTCTGAAGTCACAAATCATGTTTACTTATTTTCTATTCCCAGTAACACACATAGTCCATATTATAAAGTAGGTAGCCAATAAATACTTACGGAATGAGTAGTAAAAACAATGAACATGATTTTAATTCTTTATACCACTGTTATTTTTCAGAAGTGGGTATAATTTATGTATTTTCACACTCAACTCCTTTAATTGGTTCTGTTGGGACTCAAGAACAACACCCCAAAACCAAGGCCTCAGCGGCAGCTTCAGAAGCAAAAGTTTTCTCTGGCCTTGTCCTGCCTCCTGTTTCTCAGTTCCACTTTCCCCTAATGCTAGCCATGGAAACTAGAATCCCTCTTCCCTAAAGCAGGCCATAGAAACCAGAACCTCTTTTCCCCAAAGCCAGACGTAAAACCTAAAAATATCACTCTAACTTTCCCCTGCCTTTCTGTGTAAAAACAGGCCATAAATAAATAATCTGACCCACCTTATTTGACCGTAGGTTGTAAGACCCCCATTCTAGAGGGTCCTGACCCACATTCAAAGCAAGGAATGCTTTACGCAGAGGTCAAGAAGAATCTAGACAGATAGGCCTTGCTGATTTTCTCCACTCAGATCATACCCTTTTGCCCAGATATATTTCTACATGGCTGTCCTTACTTTGTTGAACCAGCATAACAATGGACAATTTCCCCCATAGGTTTGGATCTTCATTCTGAAGCCTCCCATGCGTACACATTAAATAAATTTGCGTGCCTTTTCTCTAATAAATCTGCCTTTTGCAAGTTGAATTTTCAGAGAACCTTCAGAGGGCAAAGGTGAACTTCCTCATGGCCCCTAAAATATCCACCTTTGCACAACCACTGTTAATATCGTTATTTATCTTGAAAAGCTGTGACCTTTGCTGTTTGTAGTCCTTCTGTCTTCACACTGAGAAAACATTATATGTACATATAATTCATGTCATAGGACATTATTTAAAAACCTGAATCTGAGACCCCTGCAAAGGCATCTTTCTATTGATGTCCATTTATTATAACAATAAGATCCAACAGGAACTTTGAAATTCAAAATTCTGCTTTAGTTTAAGAGCTAGGCCAAAGTCTTGAACTCCACTTTTCTTCTGTAAAATCAAAATAGGAAACAGTTGTGATCCTTCTGCAGGATGAAACCCCCAGAGACTGAAGAGTGAGCGTGCACACACACACGCATCACCTCTCAACACTGATGTTGAAAGTATTAGTTTTGTTGCCACGGGCCACAGGAGGACTGCCTTCCTGCCAAACCAGTGCATGTCTGCCCACAGCTGTCAAAGCACGGAGGTGTTGATGCCAGTGCTAGGGGGACCGATATTGCTGCTGACACCAATATCACCTCTGTTGCCAAAGCTGCCCTAAACACCATTGTCTATCAGGGTAGGGCTTCTGACTTGTTGCCATTATGTCTTGCACTCAATATCTCTCAGAAATTAAAGGGAAAGAGCTCATTTGGTTTTTCAAAATCTTATTTAAAACCCTCCTGCAAAATTTGAATGAAAAACGTGGTATTCTCAGAGGCACATCTTTCTCGTAGACCTCAACCCATTGTCCTTAAAGAAACCTGAGTCTTTCTTAGGAGGATCTTCAGTCTCTCATGCAAATGGATGCCTGGCAGGCCTGCCCCATAGGTCAACCCATGCTCATAGCTTGCTTCAATCCTTGGAGGAACAATTTAGGCTTATTTAAGCTGGAGCCACTGCTAAAACTGGGTTTTGAAAGATAGGTTAGGAAGAATCGAGGCTTAAGAACATAGATGATCACAGAAGAAATCAATATCCAAGTAATTGAGGAAAGCAGTCAGAAATCCCAAAGTGTTATCACATAAAAAAATTAATAAGATAAAATAAGTGTGAGCTGGATTGGATGACATTAGTTTATAAGAAAATTCAGAATACATGAGGAAGATTGAGAGACAAAAAATGTCTTGTTTATCCCTGGTATCTTTCTCTGGCTTTGGGAACCTTCTCTGTAACATGTCCTAATTCTGGGGAGACCTTTGGTTTCCATCTGTAGGATGCTATGGCTGTGAATTTAAAGGTTTGTTATCAAAAATCAAACACTTATGGAATATTATTAGGATAATAAATACGAAAAAACTCTTGTTGCATTCAACAACTTGAATAGATCTCAAGGGCATTATGCTGAGTGAAAAAAGCCAGTCTTAAAGAGTTGCATACCATACGATTTCCTTTCTATATAAATCTCTACGTGACAAAGTTATTGTGATGATTAACAGATTAGTGGTTACAGAAGTTAGGTTTGGGGGAAGGGTATGACTTTTATGGGTTAACATGAGGAATTTCTTTGTAGAGATACAGTTCTGTATCCTGATTGTAGTGTTGGCTACTTGAATCTACATATGTAATATAACTTTACGGAGCTGTGTACCATAAAAAAAAGGACACTTAAAAACTAATGAAATACAAATAAAGTTTTTACTTGAGTTAATATTGTGCCAACATCAACTTCCTGGTTTTGCAAATGCACTGTAGTTATTACACATAAGAATATTATGCTTGGGGAAGCTGGGGGAAGGGTACACCAGGAACTCTCTGTACCATTTTTGCAACTCTTTGTGAGTCTTAAGATATTTCAAACAAAAAGTTATTTCAAAAATCAAATATAGGCAGTCTTCAACATATAATGATTCAACTTACAATTTTTTGACTTTACAGTGGTGCAAAAGTGATATGATATGTTTTACCGTACTCCTCTGTTTACCATAGCATTAAGTCTGGGTAAACCCATCCTCAGTTGAAAATATCATTAAGTTAAAAGTGCATTTTTGACTTACAATATTTTCAGTTGAGGATGGGTTTATCGTGACATAGCCCCGTAGTAAATAGAGGAGCCTCTGTTTATAACTTTGACAAGAAAATATATAAGGGAATAATAACAGGCTGTTCAGAATTATTCAGTCAATTAGGTAGATAGAAAAAAGATCCAGGCCAGGCGCGGTGGCTCACGCCTGTAACCCTGGCACTCTGGGAGGCGAAGGCGAGTGGATCGTTTGAGCTCAGGAGTTCGAGACCAGCCTGAGCAAGAGTGAGACCCCGTCTCTACTAGAAAAAATACAAAGAAATTAGCTGGAAAACTGAAAAAAAAAAAAAAATATATATATATATATATATATATATATATGTAAAATTAGCCGGGCGTGGTGGCGCATGCCTGTAGTCCCAGCTACTCGGGAGGCTGAGACAGTAGGATTGCTCGAGCCCGGGAGTTTGAGGTTGCTGTGAGCTAGGCTGATGCCACGGCACTCGCCCCAGGCAAGAGAGTGAGACTCTGTCTCAAAAAAAAAAAAAAAAAAAA
>RJWJ010037539.1:0-15481 GCA_004363605.1 Indri indri
CATCTACCCCAAAGAACAAAAATCGCTCTATGAAAAAGACACCTGCACCCGAATGTTTATAGCAGCGCAATTCACAATTGCAAAGGTGTGGAAACAGCCCAAGTGTCCATCAATACATGAGTGGATTAGTAAAATGTGGTATATGTATACCATAGAGTACTATTCAGCTTTAAGAAACAATGGTGATATAGCACCTCTTATATACTCCTGGATAGGGTTGGAATGCATTCTACTAAGTGAAGTATCCCAAGAATGGAAAAACAAGCACCACATGTACTCACCATCAAATTGGTAGTAACTGAACAATACATAAGTGTACATATAAGAATAACATCTATTGGATGTCGGGTAGGGAGGGACGGGGAAGGGGGAGGGGCGAGGGGGAGGAGGGGACGGATATATGCATACACAAAGGGTGCAATGCGCACCCTCCGAGAGATGGACACGCTTGGGACTGGGACTTGGGGGGAAGGGGGGGCAAGGGAAACATACGTAACCTAAACATCTGTACCCCTATAAACAACAAACAATAAAAAAGAAAAGAAAATTATGTCAATGTAAATTACCTACATACAGAGGCTTATAGCATGTTTTTCATTATTACTACTAAGTTGAAGAAATTCAGATGTCCTATAGTAGGTAAATAGGTAAAATAAGCACAGTGAGGTGCCCTGGAGATTGACTCCACCCTCTCTGGCCGCTGCCTGTTGGGGTCAGCCGCAGTCGACCTTCCAGGGGTTTAGATCCCCTGTGGCAGAGCAGTCTTCATTCTTCTCAGCACAGGGACTGGCCTTTTTGTTCCTGAAATTGAGCTTTTCCTCCACTCTCCTCCCTTCTCTCTGCACTCCCTTCTCATTTTCTCTTATTCATCTTGATACCCTCTCTCCTTTCTGTGAACTTCTGAATGGTTTGAGACAAAATGGGGTGGGTGGTACACCTTGGGTTCTGTGGGAGCCCATCAGGATCTTTGTCTCACTGAAGAGGCCAGGTTGGCTCTGCCCTTTCCTCCTACCTACCAGCTCAGACAGTGGGCATGTCCTCAGGAGCCCCCCCTCACAAGTCCTCTGCCCTTACCCCTGGCCATCAGCTGGCCTTGTCCTCCTCAGGAGGATGGAGGAACTACTTGTGGGGCTGGGTTGAAGCTGTGGGCAACTACCCTGTTGTAGATGTACTCCCAGTTTGATACCAACTTACCCCTTTCAGAGGTGTCATTATCAAAAAGTCAAAAAATAAGAGGTGCTGGTACAGATGTGGTAAAAGAGAATAATTATATGCTATTGTTGGGAACGTAAATTAGTATAACCTGTAAGCAAAATAGCCTCACAATCTTCCATTTGCAAGCTGGAGAACAAGGAAATGTAGTGGTGTAATTCAGTCTGAATCTGAAGGCCTAAACAACTGAAGTGCTGATGTCTAAGGGCAACAGAAGATGGAAGTCTCAGCTCAAACAAAGCAAACTTTCTCTTCTTCTGCCTTTTGTTCTATTGGGGCCCTCAACAGAGTGGATGATGGCTGCCTGTATTGGTGAAAGTGGAACTTTCCTCAGTCTAACAGTTCAAACGCGAGTCTCCTCCAGAAACACCCTCACAGACAAACTTAGAAGTGATGTCTTAACAGATATTAGCTGAACCCAGTTTACACAAAAAGACCATCACATTTTCAGTTTATACTGTCTCTTCAGTGGCTTCTAATCTACTATGAATCTATTCTTAAAGTTTCTCACTTCAATGAATATTTCACTTAAAGAAGCTTTATTTGGACTTTTTGAAGAGTAGCATGTATTTCCTCACATTACGAATTATTTATGCTTCTAACTGCTGTAAGCATAGTTTTTATAGTCTCTGTTAGCTCTATTATTTCAGGTTCATGGGAATCTAATTTAGCTCTTTTAATGTCTGTAAAATCTTACTTGAAACAAATTTCTTTCCACATTCATTTTCTAATTTCATAAAGTCAGTGGACATTATGTAAGACTTGATCTGTAGGAATTCCTTTTTAATCCAGCTGGAGGAATAGCTACACTAAGACCATTACCACTTATGGACCATTTTTAAGTTAATTTCCTGAGGTCTGGGAATAATTTAGATATGGTAAAAACAAAGTCTTTAACAACAAAAAATCACAGCCCACAGTTATAATCTTATAGTGAAAATTATATTTCTTTTCTTCTCATTTTAAAGTTGGGATAAGATAAAAATATAGGTACTAAAGGAAAGCAGAGAAAAGCAAGAACCTGAACCACAGACATGAAACATTAATGGCTTGGGCCTTCATAAGTCACCTGGGAGTAAACTTTTTCCTATGACTGTAATTTTTCTCTGTGTATTGAAAGCATTTGGTGTTTATTGCATATCTTTATTAGGAAAATGTCAAATGGGAACATATTAAAACAGGAGGAAACATTCAAAATCACCAAGAAAGTCATCATTGTCACAAATGTGTGCTTGTCTACACACACAATTTATACTATAAAATATTTTGAAAAATTTTGCATTAAAATGTCAGGCAGTGATCTTGCTTGGGCATGGCATTACATGAAAATACACAATTATAAGATGCATAAAATTGGCTCCTACTATTCAGAATGTTTTATTCAGTTTTTTTCCATTCAACAATATGCTGTGATTTTTTTCCATTGCAGTGTGTGTGTATGTATTATTAAAATTTGGATGGTGTTCTATAGTGAAATACGGAATATACCATAATTTGTCAAATGAATGTCTTATTGTTGAGCACTAATGTTTCCATTTTGACAAATACATAAAGCACTTCAGTGAACTCTTTCATAGAATTTAATGAAATGGTTTTGCACTTTTGGCAAATATTTCTGTCTCCTCCAGAACTCTTCTACCTCAAACAGCAAAAGTTCAATTTCCCACCTCATTGCCAAAACCAGGATTAACAATTTAATGTTTACCTACATGTCAGATAAAAATGATAATCCAGTATTGTCTTAGTTTATATATTTTATCACCTGTCAGTTTTAGTATGTTTTTCGGCAGTTACTAGTCACTAGATCTTTCACCTGTTTTCTAGTCTTGACCCAAATCCATTTTCCCATTGCAGTATTTGACTTTTTTCTGAGGCTCACATGTTATCTTTCTGAATTGATGACATTCAAACTTTCCACGTTATGTCTATTTGATATTTTTATTTCTTCATTTTTTTAATCAGGAATTAAAAGGCACTAAATGTCTGGCTATTGCCTTCCTCTCCTGACTCTCCTCCATAACTCTAATCAATGATTCTACTTTTCACAAGTAATAAACAAATTCCAGTCTCAGAAACTGAAGAAACTCTCTGAAAACTTCCAGCTTTGGTCATACTTTACCTTCACCTAAAACTCTGCTATTCTCTACCAGATTAACCCTACTCTGCTTTGGCTCATCCTGCTACTTGCCTACCCAAGAGTCATCCTTCTTTTCTGCCTTACCTTTTCAAGCCCCCATTTGTTTGGAAAAGTAATGTCATTATATTAAAAACTCAATGTCTCACCCTAAATTTAACCTAGCAGTGGCACACTTTGGGCCAATAGAATGTAGAAAGTCTCTGGGAGGGTGAACCTTCTCAGTTAAAAATAAAAATGTTGAGAGCATATATCTTTTTGCTCATTTGCTCCAATTCCTCTTCCTGTCTAGAACATGAACAGGAGGCATACAGGTGCAAATGTTTTTACCAATAATAGAGCAAATCATTTGAGAATGATGACTTATGCTAATGATGGAACAGGTAGAGATAGAGAGACTCTGAGGCCTCTTATTCCATTTGGTCTCAGACACATGGTCTGTTATCTGTTCTGCTTTGTGTCAGGAGAAGTTGATTCCTGTGGACTACATTTCCCAAATGTGTTTTCTGGCTAAACTCCAGCCGGAATTCCAAAATTCACAGCAATTCAAGGCTCCAGAACATAATCAGGAAACTTGGGGTGAAAAATCCATCAGGATATTTTTGTTTCACTTTCTTTTTTCTCCAGCCACATATTTGAGGGTACCTGCATTTCTATAGCACATGAAAAGCAGTCCCACCTACATTCCTCTATCTCATAAATAATGGCATGACAATTTTTTCAAGTAAAAGGAAAACACGCTTCCCCTGGTGGCTACTTTCTGGGTGCTTCATAGTACCTTCTTTTTTTCTCACACTCAAAAGGGTAGTTATACCATCATTAGAACCACTTGATCTAAACAAGTCAACACTTCTCAATACAGTCAGTTTTCTACATGGCCTATAACTCCACCATTACAATATCCACCCTCTTATTCTTTTATAATTGGTTTTTGAATTTTAGAAATAGATGATAATATTCTTCTTTAGTATTCTTCATTGATCATCAAGTTTATCAGAAGTATTATGAGAACTTATTATCATCGACTGAAAACCCACAAAGGAAGCATTCATTAACTCCAACTTTTTAAAGAACATGATCTCATAGAGCTATAGTGTAAATAAAAGAATGTACTTCTGTTACCCAGCGTGAGTTGATTTTTGTGAGAGGTGAAAGATGTGGATCTTGGTTCAGTCTTCTACATGTGGCTATCCAGTTTTCCCAAGAATGGAAACACAAGCACCACATGTACTCACCATCGAATTGGTATTAACTGAACAACACATAAGAGTACATATAAGAATAACATCTATTGGATGTCGGGCAGGGGGGAAAGGGGAAGGGGGAGGGGCGAGGGGGAGGAGGGGATGGATATATGCATACACAAAGAGTGCAATGTGCACCACCTGAGAGATGGACACGCTTGAAACTGGGACTTGGGGGGAAGGGGGCAAGGGCAACATACGTAACCTAAACATCTGTACCCTTCTAATAACAAACAATAATAATAATAAAAAAAGAATATACTTTACCAGAATAATGGCATCAGAGAAAAAATTCACACCGTTTTCAAGGAAAGTACAGTGTATTTGCTGGAGTTAAATAATGATTTGTAAGTTTTTAATCTCAGAGAACTAGAAATAAAAATAAAATTCTCTTTCTATTGAGGTATACACACAAATCTACCTCTAAAAGCATATTTAGTTGAAAAATGTAAATATATTACTTTTTATATTTAAAATTTTTACTTATATAAATTTAAGGGATGCAGAGTAATTTTGTAATGTGGTTATATTACATAGTGGTGAAGTCTGGGCTTTTACTGTATTCATAACCTGAATAATGTACATCATACCAATTAAGTACATGCATCATTTTGATTACCTCCGGGTCCATATACTTTTTTATTTATTTATTTTTTCAGTATATTATGATGGTACAAATGTAGGTTATGTGTATGGCACTTGCCCCCCCCAAGTCAGAGTTTCAAGCATCACCATCCCCAGAGAGTATGCATTGTACTCATTATCTGTATATGTACCCATCCCCTCCTCCCCCCCACATCTGCCCGATGCCTGATGAATATTATTCCTACATGTGCACTTAGGTGTTGATCAGTTAAAACCAAGTTGATGGTGACAACATGTTGTGCTTATTTTTCCATTCTTGGGATACTTCACTTAGTAGAATTGGATTCACTTCTATTCAGGATAATACAAGAGGTGCTAGATCACCATTGTTTCTCATAGCTGAATAGTACTCCATGGTATACATATACCACATTTTATTAATCAACTCATGCATTGATGGGCACTTTGGTTGTTTCCACATCTTTGCAATTGTAAATTGTGCTGCTATAAACATTCAAGTACAGATGAATTTTTTATAGAATGTCTTTTGTTGTTTTGGGTAGATGCCCAGTAATGACCTTCCTAGATCAAATGGTAGTTCTACTTGTATCTCTTTGAGGTATCTCCATATTGTTTTCCACAGAGATTGCACTAGTTTGCAGTCCCACCAGCAGTGTATGAGTGTTCCTATGTCTCCGCATCCACACCAACATTTATTGTTTTTGGACTTTCTGATAAAGGCCATTTTCACTGGAGATAAGTGATATCTCATTGTGGTTTTGATTTTCATTTCCTGATGATTAGAAATGTGGAGCATTTTCTCATATGTTTGTGGGCCATTAGTCTATGCTCTTTTGAAAAATTTCTTTCCATGTTCTTTCCCCACTTTTCGATAGGGTCGTTTGATTTTTTTCTTCCTGATTTTCCTGAGTGCTAAATAGATTCTAGTGATGAGCCCTTTATCAAATGTGTAGCATGAGAATATTTTCTCCCATTCTGTAGGTTGTCTGTTTGCTCTCGTGATAGTTTCTTTGGCTGTGCAGACGCATTTCAATTTGCTGAGATCCCATTTATTAATTTTTGTTGTTTCTGTGATTGCTTTTGGGATTTTCTTCATGAATTCTTTGCCTAGGCCGATGTCTAGAAGAGTGTTTCCAACGTTTTCTTCTAGAATTCTTATAGTGTTACGCCATGTGGTTTAAGTATGTTATCCACTGTGTGGTTAAAGTGTGGATCCTGTCTGAGTCTTCTGCATGTGGCTATCCAGATTTCCCAGCACCATTCATTCAATAAGGATTCTGTTCCCTGGTGTTTGTTTTTTTCTGCTTTGTCAAAGATTACATGGCTATAGAGGATGGTTTTATATCTGGGTTCTCAGTTCTGTTCCATTGATCTATGTTCCCGTTCTTGTACCAGTACCATGCTGTTTTAGTTACTATAGCCTTGCAGTATAATTTGAAGTCTGCTAAATTCATGCCTCCCATTTTGTTCTTTTTGCCTAGAATTGCTTTTGCTATATGGTGTCTTCTCTGGTTCCATACAAGGCGTAAAATTATTTTTTCTATATCTGTGATAAATGATGCTGGTATTTTAATGGAGACTGCATTGAATCTATAGATCACTTTGGGTAGTATAGACATTTTAACAATGTTGATTCTGCCCACACAAGAGCATGGTGTGGTTTTCTGCCTGTTTACGTCCTCTGCTATTTCCTTCCACTGTGTTTCATAGTTCTGCCTGTAGAGGTCTTTTACCTCCTTAGTTAAATATATTCCTAAGTACCTTATTTTCTTTGTTGCTATTGTGAAGTGTATTGAGTCTTTGATTTGGTTCTCAGCTTTACAGTTATTGGTATATATAAATGCCTCTAATTTGTGTATATTGATTTTGTATCCTGAGACTTTGCTGAATTCATTTATCAATTCCAGGGGTCTCTTGGTTGAATCCTTGGGGTTTTCTAGATATAACATCATATCATCAGCTAAGAGTGAGAATTTGGTCTCTTCTGCACCCATTAGGACACCATTTACTCACCTCTCTTGTCTAATTTCTCTAGCAAGGACTTCCAGCACTATGTTGAATAGAAGTGGAAATAGTGGGCAATCTTGTCTCTTTCCAGTTCAAACTGGGAATGCTTTCAATTATTCCTGATTCAGTATGATGGCTGTGGGTTTGTTATATATGGCTTTTATAATTTTGAGGTACATCCCATCTATGCCTATTTTGTTAAGCATTCTTGTCATAAAACGGTGACGAATTTTGTCAAATCCACTTTGTGCGTCTATTCAGAGGATCATACGGTCTTCGTTTTTGCTTCTAAAGCATATTACTTTTTAAGACTAAAAATAAGAAGGCTCTGCACCATCACTGCTACTACTAAAGATACTTCCAATTGTCTGGGTCAATAAGATAAGGAAAACAGTAGTTTATGTACAATTACAAATCATAAAGTAATTGAATGGGTTATACCTTTAACATATATGCTGGTATATAAGGAGTCTGTTTCATATAGAATTGTTATATCAATATTTGTATATATTTCATAAAGCATAATTCTCAGCCAACTTACTGAACTCTGAACACTAAGCGTAATTAATGTGATCCATTTAATAATTCAAAAAATAATTATACAGGCATATAACATTCTCTTTTAAGTTATATGATAAATGATGATAAACTAATTTGAGAAGTATTAGGGAATGGCCATGGGATTTAGTGACTGGTTTTCTTTTGGGATTTCAGCAAGAAGAGGAGTCAAAGAGGTCTCATACATTTCTGGTTGAAACAACCAAGCAGAGGAAGAAAACACCAGCATTTACATGTGTATTAATTTTCCTTGTTTTATTGTCAATTTTACATGGATGTGATATAATATCTTTCATACTGAAGAAATAATAGTGGGTGGACAGATGATGGACATCCCATCAGTAGCATGGTTAGTCTGAGCTATGAATAGTCCTGAAGGTACTATACAAGTTTAGTGAAGATGTAATTCATAATGACCACTGCTTGATCACTAAAATGCAGATCCCTATTGTCCATCAATAAGAGAATGGATATTTTCCTTTTTACTCAATCTGAGAGGAATGCCTGTAGGAATTAATGCATAAGTCATCTCCAATATTAAAACCAGGTTGGCTTTTAGCAAGATATTTGTGGAATTCAAAAGGCAAATCTATCCCACATTACTATATCAATCAAATCAATCAACAAAATTTATCTGTAGAAGCAGGTTACAACAATTTTTAAAATTGAATTCAGAAAAATACCAGGGCTTTGAGAATATTTCACAGAATATTACATAAAACATAGTTTTAAAATTATGTATTAATTCGGAGAAGTTGTTCGTGGCCATCTATTTCATATGTTGAAAATATTTAGGAAAGTGGGATATTATTTTAACGAGATTATTTTGTCTGGAATTAAAGTTCAAGAACAAAATCTACATGGGCGAAATAATAAATAGGCAGATTTCTAGCTTAATCTAAGGAAAAACACTATAGTGACCATATCCAAATGTGGAACATTCATCGTGGCATAAACAGGTCACTTTGCTATGGAAATGTTCAAATAAATTGGAATGACTATTTTAAAATATTTTTTGAGGACTCTTGTACTGGATCTATTGGGCCAGATGGCCTCTAAGATACCTGAGGACTTGAGAAATCCACCCTCCCTCCAAATTGTATATAAAATTGTTTATACAGTATTCTACATTTAGACCCTATGCACCATAATTTTATCTAGGTCTATCTTCACAATAACCACTCCACAATGTACAGTGGGTGTTTTCATTTCTATATTTGTTAATAAAATGACAACGAGAGAAATCACGTGAGTTGGCCATTGTCATGTAGCTAGCGATTGTCAGAATAAAGATACATAACTGTTAGCTAATCTCAGTTGTCTACATTTTGTAAATAATATGTAAAATTATATTAACAAACATTTTGTCTGAAGTTAGGCTACTCTGACATGAGACATTACCATTTTTTCTCAGAATTAAAAGCATTTCATAATGTGTTTTCATTAATCAATTCCAAAAAATGTGAATGATATGTACATTTAGGAAATAAATTGAAGAATGTAAAATAAATGGAAACATGTCCCTTATTCATGGATTGGCAAAATTAATATTCTTAAAATATCTATACTTCACAAAATGATCTACAGATTCAATGAAATACCTATCAAAAATCAATGACGTTCTTCACAGAAACTTTTTAAAAAATCTAAAATCCATTTCAGTACTACCAAAGTCTCTGAATGACCAAAGAAATTCAGCACAGAAAACAAAGCTGGAGGCATCACACCATCTGACTTTAAAATATATTATAAATACAAAGCTATAGAAACCAAAACAATGTAATACTGTTATAAAACCTGATGCACAAGCCAATGGAGAAAAATAGAGACCCTCCCAATAAATACATAATTTACAGCAAACTGATTTTAGGCAAAAGAGACAAGGATGAACAATGGAGAAAGGACAATCTCTTCCATAAGTCATGCTGGAACAATTGAATATCCACATGTAGAACAACACAAAAAGACCCTCTTCTCACACTATATGTGAAAAATCAACTGAAAATGGGTTAAAGACTAAATGTAAGACCTTAAACTTTGAAACTGCTATGAGAAAACACAGGAAAGACTTGTGACATAAGTCTGGACAGGAATTTTTGGACTTAATCGAAAAATATCAGGTGATGCAAGAAAAATATACAAGTGTGATTACTTCAAATTAAAAGCTTCTGTGTATCACCAGATATAATCAATGAAATGATGAAACAGCATGTGAATGGTTTTCTCCTTTGGGGGTGTGCTTTCTGTTTGATTCTGCATAATTCCAGAGTTCTTTCACTGATTTCTTCCCATCTGGATCAGCTGTTGCTTCTTACCTTTAGATTTTCATTTGGATAATGACATGCCCAGTTTAGTCTCTGAGCCAGTAGGTGCTGTTTGTGGGTGAGATGCGACCACACTCTGTAGGATGAGTCAGTAGATGCAGTAAAAGGGTGTGCAAATTGACCTCCTTGTCAGTAGGTGGTGGTTTTGGGGAGACTGCAGAGAGATAGGAACCCTCATATACTGCTTGTGGGACTGCAAACTAGTATAAACTCTGTGGAAAATAATATGGAGATACCTCAAAGAGCTAGACGTAGAACTACCATTTGATCCAGTAACCCCATTACTGGGCATCTACCCTAAGGAAGAAAAGACATTCTATTAAAAGACATCTGCACTAGAATGTTTATAACCTCCCAATTCACAATGGCAAACATATGGAATCAACCCAAGTGCCCACTGATACATGAATGGATTAATAAAATCTGGTATAAGTATACCATGGAGTTCTACTCAGCCACAAAAAACAATGGTGATCCAGCACCTCTTGTGTTATCATGGATAGAGCTGGAGTCCATTGTACTTACTAAAGTATCATAAAAATTGAAAAAGAAGCACCACATGTACTCACCATCAAATTGGTATTAACCGATCAAAACTTAAGTGCACATATAGTAATACCATTCACTGGGTGTCAGGCAGATGGGAGGGGAGGGGACGTGATGGGTATATACACACCTAATGGGTCCGGTGCATACCGTCTGTGGAATGTACACACTTGAAGCTCTGACTTGTGTGGGGCAAAGGCAATATATGCAACCTAAACATTTCTACCCCAAGAATATATTGAAATAAAAAAACAAATATAAGAGATAGAAATAAACACAAATAAATAAATATAAAAAATTAAAAATGAACATATGAATGGGAGAAAATATTTGCAAATTATACAGCCAATGAGTTAATGACCAAAATATAGTAGATATAAGAAACTCAAGCAACTATTATAAAAAATAACTATTAAAATGGGCAAAACTTCATAAAAACTATTAGAACTGATAAATTTAGAAAAGTTACAGGATACAAAATCAATACACAAAAGTCAGTAGCACTTCTATATGCTAACAGCAAACAATCTGAGCAAGAAAACAAGTACAATAACTACTAATACCCATGTATGGTAACTACTAATAAATAAAATACCAATAATCTTAACCAAAAAACAGAAGATCTCTATAATGAAAACTATAACAGATGAATGACAATAATTGAGAAGCACATAAAAATATGGAAAGATATTTCATGCTCATAGATTGAAATAATTGACAATCTTAAAATGTTCATACCACCCAAATTGATCTACAGATCCAATGCAATTCCCATCAAAATACCATGACATTCTTCACAGAAATAGAAAAAAAATCCTAAAATTAATACGGAACCACAAAAAAACAAGAATAGCCAAAGCCATCCTGAGCAAAAAGAATAAAACTGTAGGAATCACATTGTCTGATGTCAAATTATACTACAGATCTATACTAAAAAAAAAAAAAATAGGCCAGGTGCTGTGGCTCATGCCTGTAATCCTAGCGCTCTGGAAGGCCGAGGTGGGTGGATTGTTTGAGCTCAGGAGTTTGAAACCAGTGTGAGCAAGAGCGAGACCCCGTCTCTACTAAAAATAGAAAGAAATTAATCAGACAACTAAAAATACATAGAAAAAATTAGCTGGGCATGGTGGCGCATGCCTGTAGTCCCAGCTACTCGGGAGGCTGAGGCAGAAGGGTTGCTTGAGCCCAGGAGTTTGAGGTTAATGTGAGCTAGGCTGATGCCACAGCACTCTAGCCCGGGCAACACAGTGAGACTCTGTCTCAAAAAAAAAAACAAGAAAACCCAGCATGGTATTGATGTAAAACAATATGCGGGCCAATGGAACAGAATAGAGGACCCAGAAATAAATCCACACATCTGTAGTAAATTTACCTTCTGCAAAGGCGCCAAGAACATACAATGGGGAAAAGAGTGTCTTTTCTATAAATGTTGTTGGGAAAACAGGGTGTCCATATGCAGAAGAATGAAACTAGACCCTTATCTCTCACCATTTACAAAAGTAAAATTAAAATGCATTAAATGTAAGACCTGAAACTATGAAACTGCTAAAAGAAAACAATAGGGAAATGCGATTTTTCTGCAGAAGAACTTCTTGTATAATACCCCAAAAGCACAGACAACCAAGGCAAAATTAGTCAAATAGAATCACATCAAGCTAATAATCTTGTGCACAGCAAAGTAATCAATCAACAAAGTAAAGAGATAACCCATGGAATGGCAGACATTATTTGTAAACTACCTATCTGGCAAGGGATTAACAACTAAAATATAAAATGAGCTCCAACAACTCAATAGGATGAAATAAAATAATCCCATTAAAAATGTGCATAGGATCTGAATAGACACTTCTCAAAAGGATACACACAAATGGCCAAAAGGTATATGACAGAATGCTCAACATTATTAGTCATCAGAGAAATGCAAATCAAAACTAAATGAGATACCATTTCACCCCATTTTAAATGGCTTTTATCAAAAAGACAGGCAGTAACAAATGCTGACAAATATCTAGAGAAACGTGGACCCTCCTATATTGTAGGTGAGAATGTAAACACTATGGTGAATAATGTGGAGGTTCCTCAAAAACCTGAAAATAGAAATCGCCCTACTTGATATATTTACAAAGGAGGGGAATTCAGTGCATCTAAAATATATCTGCACTCTCATGTTTATTGCAGCACTGTTATCATGAATAGTGCTATTGTAGCCAAGATATGGAATCAACCTAAGTGTCCATAAATCCATTAATAGATTAAAGAATGTGGTACTTATATACAATGGAATACTATATATTCACAAAAGTTATGGAATCCTGCATTTGCAACGACATGGATGGAACTGGAGAACACTATGTTAAGTGAAAGGAGCCATGCACAGAAAGACAAATCTCACGTGTTCTCACTTATATGTTGGAGCTAAATACTAAAAACAATTTATTTCATTGAGACAGAGAGAGTGATGGTTACTAGATCCTTGGAAGTATAGCAGGGAGGGAGGATAAAGTGTGGGTGGTTAATGGGTGCAATAGTACAATTAGATAGTTAATAGATAGAATGAACAATATATGATAGCATAACAAAGTGACTATAATCAACAATAAATTAGAGTATACTTTAACATAACTGAAAGAGTGGAATTGGAATGTTCCTAACACAAAGAAATGTTAAATTTCTGAGGTTCTACATATCACAATTACCCTGATTTGATTAATTCGCAATGTGTGCCTGTCTCCAAACATTGCATGTGCCCTATCCAAATAAACAACTCTGAATTATCCATAAGAATCAAAATTTTAAAAAAAGATGGGTGAAAAACTTAAATAGATATTTGTCAAAAGAAGACCTATAAATGGTCAACATACATATGAAAAGAAGTGCAAGGTCAATAACAACCAAGGGAAGGCAAATCAAATCCACTATGCGATCTCACCTCACTCCTGTTAAAATGACTACTATTAAAAAGAGAGGATATAATAAGTAATGGCAAAGATACGGAAAAAAGGAAACACTTGCACATTGTTGATGTGGATGTAAATCACTGCATTATGAAAAACAACATAAATATTTCTTTAAAAATTAAAAATGGAACTACCATATGGTACAGCAATCACATCATTGAGTATATATCTCAAACACTAAAATCATTATGTTCAAGAGACATCTTTGCTTCCGCGTTTATTGAAGCACTGTTCACAATAACCAAGATATAGAATGAAATTATGTGTCCATCACTGAAAGAGGAATTAAAAAATGAGATATGTGTATACAATGAAATACTATTCATCCATCAAAAAGGAAAATCCTGGCATATTTAATGAAATAGATGAACCTGGAGAACATGTTAATTGAAATAAGCCATTCACAAAAAGACAAATTCCTCACAATGCGACTCATATGTGGAATCTAAAGAATTTAATCTCATTGAAGTAGACAGTAGAATGGTGGTACCAGAAGCTAGAGTTTTTAGGAAAGAGTGGGCTTTGGGAGGATGACTTTCAAAGGATATATAATTTCAATTAGATAAAAAGTATAAGTACGAGAAATCTATTGTACAGCATGCTGACTATAGTTAATGATGATATATTGTATTTCTGAAATATGCTAAGACAACCAATGTTAAGTGTTCTTCACCACAAAAGCGATAGCTGTTTGAAGTAAAGCTTTCGTTATTTAGTTAGAACTAAGCATTAGACAAAGTATACGTATACTTGAAAACATTATATTTTACAGGATAAATACATATAATGTAATCTGTCAATTAAAAATAAATCAATAAAAACTATGAAAATATAGCAATGTTCCATTCCTGAGCCTGAGTCTTTCTCATAAGCAGAGCTAAGTAGTATCAACACACAAAGTTTTAGTGCTGTTTTTGTCCTTCTGTTTGACACTCATAATCAAAGGAATGCTGATATTTACAAGCACATTCAGGATCCAGCACACTACCTGGCAGTCGCCAATGCACTTTAATGCTTTTATTTTAAGTTCAGGGCACCTGGAGTTCCTGGTGATGATGATTATGGTATTGAAGACACTAAAGCGGTAGGTGGTTCTAACAATCCCACCTCTGGCCACTCTGAACACAGAAAACAAGTTTGCATTCAAAATCACTGATAAAATGTTTCAATCCAAAAGTTGCCATAATCTCTGACATCCCTTTAGACAGAATGGCTAAAATGTTGACCACAGTTATGTGACTAAGAATGAAAACTGTGGACTTGACACCTCACACACTGCAAGGAAAGAAGATAAAATAACGTAAGATAAATCCTCTAAGATGGCAAAATCAATCAGGAAAAGAAAGATCCTTCCAAAATTTAAATCCACAGAGGTCATTCTATTATTTTCTGACACTAAACATATACACTTGTAAACTGATTCTATGGGGAAGATTATGTGGTACTACATATATTTCACAGAAATTTAAATTCAAAATTCTTTTTTTTTCCAGAATAATATAGTACTAATTGTCATTTCGTCATTTACTATTATTATTATTTTTTATTTCAGCCTATCATGGGGGTACAGATGTTTAGGTTGCTTATGTTGCCCTTGCCTCCCCTCCCCCCAAGTCAGAACTTCAAGCACGTCCATCCCCCAGATGGTGCGCATTGCAATCGTTATGAATCCATATACCCATCCCCTCCTCCCCCTTGACGCATCATAAGCTATTCTTAAGAATTTATTTCTAAGACATATTTGGATAAAGATATTTCCAAATTCCAATGTGTTTCTTTATGTAGTGCTTACAATATACAGCCCACTGTTATTAATTATTAATACTTTACCTATTTTAATTATTTTCATATTGATGACACTATATGTTAGGATTTAATGGCATTCTCCTTTTG
>RJWJ010037540.1:0-15482 GCA_004363605.1 Indri indri
AAGTTATACTAGATAATTCTCTGTCTCTGTTTCAATAAATCACTCAGACCAATGGGTACATGCCATCTAACCTGTAGCTGTTTTTCTGGATGATACCATCTGATGTGTCTTGCACCTCTTTTGCAGAAAATTCTAGAAGGTGCCTCCTTTGATTTGCAGGGCTCACACTAGGGTTCATTCTCCTGGCATCCTGTTCCAGTATGCTGAAAATAAAAAATGTGAAACAATAGTTGAAATAAAAATATGTCACACATATGCCTGCTACATGTAGCCCTGAAACAAACCAGAATTCTTTTGTAAGTCCATGCATACAGCAAAAATGTTTACCATAGAAGCAAGTCAAAACACTGTACTGTGTTCAAATCCCTAGACTGGCATCCTGTCCATATCAAAAACAATTTTCAAAATAATTTTTATAAATACAAAAGCACCTCATGTATAAAGTGTTTAAGCAAAAGCAGTGTTCTATATGCTTAAAAAACCCTGTAATTACGAATGTATATAAAGTAGAAATAAATACAACATACATAAAAACAAATTTTAAACTCAGATAATAACTGAAATAAGAAGTCCTCCTGGATGCTACAAACTGAAGTTTCCAATGAGGGAATACGTTAAATGAAATAGAAGTTATTCTTTCACGACAGCCAAATTCATTATTAGCCTTTCACAATTCCAGAAGGCAGGCAATCAGAGCTAACAAAAAACTTATTTTTAAAATACTTTTATTTTTATTTACATGTAAAAATTTCTATTTACTTCTTTCTCCCCACCTTCCCTAATACCTTCATTCATCAATGTATATCCTCTTGATAGGCATAACTATTTGGGGAAAACAACTATATATACGTATATGGCAAATACTGTAATAGTTATTTTATACTTTTAAGTCATTAATCATGTGCTTAGAAACCTGGCTCATCAATAAAGTTTTGTGCGTGCCATTCACATATTTATAGTTTACACTAGTCATAATCTTCTTAAAATTCAACACAAAAGGAATCTCCCTAGGGAAGCATAAAAGATTCTATTTAGAAGGATGAAGTGCAAAGGCTGAAGAAAAAGGATAGTTAAGAGCCCTATAATTCTAAAAGAAAAGGAGTTCTCTGGGGTATAGCAGTTTGCCTCCAAATTTGGAGAAAGCAGTGTTAGGGGAAAACGCGAAGCAGATATATCTCTCTAGAATCTTTTTCCGATCTCTTATTATATTTCCCATTCTCCTCATTTCTTTATTCCAGAAACCATTACTACCCAGTGATTCTCACATGGCATGCTGCGGCACTTTGGCGCATTGCAAACTCTTCACAAGGGGACCTCCAAATTATGGCCATTGTGTAAAATTTAATTTTGCTGCAACTGAGACTACATTTTGTTAACAACTGTATCTTTCAGCCTGTATGTTTACCTGAGTGGTCACACAACAGTATAAATCTTCCTGCAAATGAGGTAAGAGGCCTAGTGGAATGTCTGACTAAACCTAGGAAAGCCTATCCTGATGAATATTTACGAAAACATGAGAGAAGCAATAAACAATAACAATTTTGGAGGGAAGCCAAATGAAGAATGTGATGATAACTATGGAATTTTATTTTGTCTTTTTGAAACCTACTTTTTTAAAAAAAGTGTTTACTTTTTAATTCTTTCAAACGTGGTGCCAAAAATTCTATGAAATTATGCTGTGTGTATAAAAGTATGCTGTGAACAAAATCAAAGTTAAGAACTTTCCCCTAGGTTTACAGAATCTCAATTTATTCAACCCTTACTGACTCCTCCCTTGTATTAGTGAAATATCCATATACTAGCATTCCTGTTTAGTGGAAGTACACTCTGATCCCTCCAATGACAAGCAGGAACTCTACCATCCTGATTATTAAAAGAGTTTTCCCCTGTTTTAGTTAGAAATGAACTTCCTTATAAAACTTCTGCTTTTTGGCACTAGTTCTGGATTCTATGGCTATTCAGAACAAGTCTAGGCAAGCCTTCTTCCAATGCCCAAAGACATCTAAAATCTCCCTTACCCCAGGCTTTCTTTTTCAAGATTATAATTTCTTGGTTCTTTCACACATTTCCTGGTTACAGCACAGTTTTAGGGCCCTTTAGCATACTAGGTCACTATCCTATCAATATGCTTCTCAGAGGTGATGTCCAAAATTGGCTACAGTCCTTTCTAGGTAGTATGACCATTACAGGACGGAGCAGGATATTCCTTCCTTTGTTCTAGATACTGTTCTTCCACTGATGCAGTCTAACATCATACAGGCTTTTTTGACAGTTACAGCACACTTTCTTTATAATGCGCCCGGTTTCATTAAAACCTCAAGTCCTTTCTCACAGACTGATTTTAAATCATTACCTTCCCTTTCCTTCCTCTCCCACTTCCAATTCCAAATTTATATAATTGAGCTTTTGGAACCAGTTGAATAATTTACAGCGATTCCTTTTAAAATATCATTTTGCCTACTAATCAATCAAGAACTTTAAGGACACTAATTAGCAAAAGAAATTCTTCCAAGTAAGGATCAGCATGCCATCAATATTCTCAACTCAGTTGTTAAAATATCAAGCTCCTTCCAAATTTCTAAAAATATAGGTCTAACCACTTATGAATTCATTGTAATCGTGACCATAAAGATATCATGAGACTATTAAATGTTCCTCTGAAATGCAAATATAGTATATTATAATAGTATATACCACTTTTAAGCACCTACTGCGGTTCTAAGGAATGAAGGCTCAAAGAAAGTTGAGGCTCAAAGAGTTTAAACAATTTGCCCAAGGTCATGCTCTAAATAACTAATGAAGTCAGGATTTGGATTCAGGATTGGAACTCCATCGCTGTTCCAATGTTGACCACATTTCCCAGAATGATTGACTAATTCATTCATTTATTCATGTACTAAATACTTGTCATATTCCAAGAACCATATTTGGTGCTAATGACTCAAAGGTGAAAGATAAAAGGTCAGATTACAGCAGGTCCTCGAATAACATCATTTTGTTCAACGTCATTTTGTTATAAGATTGAAAAAAAAAATCAATTCCTGGCCAATTGCGTGGATTTTCTCCAGGTACTCCAGTTTCCTCCCACATCCCAAAGATGTGCACATTTGGTAAACTGACGTGTCTAAATGATCCCAGTCGGAGCGAGTGTAGGGGTGTGTGTAACTGCACCCTGTGATGGGGTGGTACCTGGCCAGAGCTGGTCCTCCTTGCCTTGTGCCCTGAGTTGCTAGGATGGGCTCCCACCACCCACAACCCTGAACTGGAAAAAGCGGGTTGGGCAATGAATGAATGAATGAATACGAATGATTGTAAAAAAAAATTCATACAGTATTTGATAATCATACAAATGCACAACAAACTACGTGCTCTCAGCAAGCCCACCATATTTATGATTGTTTTTAAACTGTGTGGTGGGCGAAGATGTGCCTTATAATTTTTGCTTTGCAAACACTTGATTTAACCCACCATCACTACAACCACTGTCATGTACTAATTCATCAAAAATTGGGTAAATAATTATTACTTGTTTCTATTAATCTTTCTTAAACGTAAGTATAGCTCACATTTATGTCAATGTTCAATATTAGAAGTGTTTTAGGTCTTTATTTAGAAGTTTGGTGATGTTTTTGTGACCAGAAATACGCTGTAGGAATGTAACTCTTGTTTGTATCAATTAGCCTATGATAAAATCGGTTTCATTATACATCGTCTTGCTTAAAGTCAGTTTCCAAGAACCTACGGATAATGTTAAGTGAGGACTTACTGTACAGTGTGTGTGGGGCGGAGGGTGAAGGAGGATAGTGATAGAGATAAAAGATAGCAGAGTGATTGGTACCATAACAGGAGTTAATGCAGATTGCTATGGAATAATATAGCTAGGGCACTTGATCTCTACAGGGAAGATCATAAGGTAATCTTAAATGATAAGCAGTACATAAGTGAAAAGAGGACAGAAGTGAGGCAAGGTACTTCATGCAGATAGAATAGCACATGAAAAAGCACACAGGCATAAGAGAGCATGTTTTTTTTAAGGCACTATAAGTAAAATAGGAGAGGGTGTGTGGACGGACGTGTGCAATGGTAAGCACACAGTGGGAAGGCGAGCATCCCACATAAAGAGAGGAAGGGGGAGAGACTGCAACAATAATGCAAGGCTAGATTACAGATTGCCTTGCCTGTCACGCTATCAATAAGTCTAGCAATTTATTCCATAAAAGAAACAAAACTAGTATGTTTTGTTCTTGTTTTATTTTTGGTTCCTCATTATCATATCCCTTTCTATACCAGAATTTTCCCTATGATTAATGTTAAATCTCCTGTTCTAATGGGAAAATCTACCTTTTTTTCTTTTAAAAATTGGTATTGCATTCGTCTCCTATTTATCTAGACTGCTTGGTGATTATCACTGCCAGAAAAAAAACAGACTATTAGAACAGTTCCTCTGCTCTCCTATTTTCTACATGGGGTCTTAGGCCTGTAGGGAGGCTCCCTCAGTACCTCTCAGGGTTTAACTGCCAAATCAAAGTGGCTGCTATGGCTTCTAGGAATGGCTTAACAAACTTGGTGAGCTCCTCTACATCAGAATGCACCTTCCTTTAGCACAGGGGCTTCCAATTAGCATTCCTGACAACTGGTTAGAAATGTAAATTCTCAGCCCCACCCCAAAACCATGAACCAGAAACTCTGAACAATCTGTGTTTTAACAAACTGTCTACGTGATTTGGCCAATGTTTGAGAACCATTATTCTAAACTAATCCTGTTTCTCACAACATCTTTCCTACATCAATTCCCTAAAAGGTACACGTTTTTACAATGAAGCCAAAAGAAGTAGACAGTCTGAGGAGAGGGAATGGGGGAGTTAAACAGGAGGGACATGAAAGGGAAACCCAAAAGTGGCTATTTATGTGGTTTCTGGATGATTTAGAAATTAAATTAGTTCGGAATTAATACTTTAAAGTTTTTAAAGAGCCCTTCTACTGATCATCACCCTTCAATGATTCTACGACCACTGCGAAAATTGGCATTCAACTCACAATTTACGGCTGTTAGAAGCAAATGCCTTGAGCTTAACTATCAGTTTAGTTTGTTACATCTGTTACTGCACTATGCTATAATCACTTACCAGCTACATTTGCTGGAAATCAGTTTAGATGTTGATTGGTTTGGCTCGTAAGCAGTCACTATTTTTCCCTCTGTCCACATTGGAAAAGATTATCACACTGTAATGACAATACACCCTTAACCATAGCTACTTTAGTAACTTTTATCCTTTTTTGAGCCAAAGAGCTCAGATCTCATTCAATGGACTTCGCAAAAATGATCTTCACAACATTTACATTATACCAATTCAACAAAGTATTTTGAGGAAGGGAATCGTGATGGAGCAAAAATTAGGATCCAAATAGTCCTCGAGTCTCAATTTTATTATCTGCCGATTGACCTAAAATATATTTCAAAAAGGTAATATATTAAGAAATTTTGTTAAGAATCTTTTAAAGTTTTTCACTTCTTTGTTTTTGGTTGTTATTGTTGTTTGGCCACAATTCCCTGTAGATTTTCTTATGGCTTAAAATGAAATTTCTCTTAAATGACAGATATGTTAATTCAATTCAGCTCAAAAAAATTAAATGCTTGAACTCTAAGAAATGACCCACAGAAACTAATTTTAACCATCTGAATAACTGCAGATTTATATTTCCTTTATTTTTATTAATATTTGAAAGACATGCAAGAAGTTCATTTCACTGCCAGAATTCAAGATTGTTCTAGTACAACTGTGACACCACAAATATTACGAGAGGAATTTGACAGTCCTTACAATGGTCAAATGTACAAAAGAGTATGAGAAAATTATTGTTGACAAGAACTTTTAGATTCTTGGCCTAAGTGTTTAACATCATTCACATATCCTTTTTTGTTAATTTTAGAAAAATTAAATTTCCAAGAACTTTTAGCAATAGTAAGGGTTAGTATAATAATTGTGCATTTGACAACTATTTCTAGTTCATAATATTAATAAAGCAATCTAACTAAACTCTTTTTATAATTAGCTTTAATCAGTTTCTATTCAGTATTTTTTAAACTAATAAATATTAAGAAAATAGAAATTCCTATGTCTCTATGATCGGAAATACGCTACTCCGTAAGAGTCACAGTAGTTTTAAGCCACAAAATAATCATTACACCAATAAACCATGCTTATGTTATGGGCCACTAGTCCTGAAAAGCATGGATTAATAAAACACAAATGATTTCAATTTCCCTAAAAGTCTGGAAAAAGTATTACAAGAATTGTTACTTTACTTTTTCATTTATGAAATTCTAAAAGCCAACAACTGTTTTAGATTATTTATGAAGCCACTTAATCCTTAAGATGTGATTTCAGATACTCAATCTTCATACCAAGTAGCTGAAGAAAAAATGGCTCATGTCCAAGTCTCTTCTACCCCCTTGTAAACCTGCTTTCTTATGGTACAAGTAGGTCAATTTTAAATTAAAGCCATCTCAGGAGGTAAGAATCACACTCTTTCTCATCCCAAAAAGAAACCACATGCTGCTGTGGCTCTGTGGCTCAGAGAACCACGTATGAAAAATTGAAATTAAGTTGAAAAGAGCATGGAGATCTTCAAGTTATAACAGAATAGTGGAATGAGCACAAAATTTAGAAACAGGAGATCTGGGTTTAAGACGTAACTCTGAGTAGCCCTGGGAAAATTGGTTAACTTCTCTAAGCCTCCAATTCCACACATGTAAAATATGAAAAATAACAAATATTTCACAAGGATTTTGAGATTCAAATGAGATGATAGATGAGAACATGCTTTATAAAGCCCAAAGATGGCACAGAGCAGTTAGTGACACATCTTGTCTTCCTGCCAGGTTCAGGTTATTCACAACATAGTAACTGAAGTGATCCTTCTAAAATCTAGTTCAGATTATCATGTCACTTCTCTGCTCAAAACCTTAAGATGGCACCCCCTTTCTATCATGGTAAAAGCCCAAATCTTTAAAACGACCAAGGTCTTCCTTCAGCCGACCCCTCCCCTCCATCTTGCCTCTCTGACATCATCTCCTGCTACTCTCCCCTTGCGCACTTCAGCCCAGCGATATCGACCACCTTGCTCTTCCTTGCATATACAACGCACATTTCCACGCTAGGACCCTTGCAATGGCTGTTTTCTCTGCTAGGAATGCTCTTCCCCAGATATCCACATGGCTAACTCTCTCATCTCAAAGCCCTAGCTCAAACAGCTACCTTACAATGATCACTAATTAAAACTACAGTCCCAACAATCCCCCACACTCACTTGTAAAACCACTTAGCCTACTATACTTTACCCTTTTGTTCGAAGAATTTACAACTTTATCATTTTACTTATGATATTTATTGTCTTTCTTCTCACTACAATGTAAGCTAAGGGGTACAGGGATCTCTATTTTGCTCTAAGTTCCTGGGTTGTAGGAAGTATTCCTTTTTTGTTCTTTTTTTTTTTCAAATAATGAATAAATGAACTTTATGTACCATTCTGCCTTTTGTCAAAAGAAAAATCTAGGTCTTTATTTTAGGAAAACTAACCCACAACTCAAGAATGGCAGATGGTGAACTCATTATTTATTACACCATCTCCACATCCAGGAACAGGATTATCATGTTAATTTTCATTGCAACTGAGGCTAAAGGAAGAAAAGACAGGGAGTTTTCAAGGGAATTCCCAAATTTTAAAAAGGTTTTCTTCTCTCTGATTTTTGAATGGTTCACAGATGATTTTTGCAGGCTAGTAGTAACTGGGGATAATTTATTAGAAACGGAAATATGGCTAAATGAAGAAATAGATCTTCAAGTCAAGATAAAAGAATCCTCTAAATAGCAGTTCTCAGAGACAGGGATTACCATACCTTGGGAAGAAACATGCGCTGTACAGTGGCTGTTTGCCAAGTGGGCCAACATGAGCAAGAAAACAACATGAGATTCACTGATTCATTCAATCAACATTTCCAGAGCAAGCACTGTTGTAACAGGTGATGCTCATTCTTGGAGCCCAGCCACTATACAGTGAGGAAGCCCTAGCAGCTGTGGAGATGCCCACACGAAGAGGAACCAAGAACCCTAGCCCATAGCCCAGGCTCAGGTCCCAGCTGAAAACCAACACCAACTTGCTGGCCTTGTGAATGAGCCATTTTGAAAATGGGTCCTCCAACCTAAGCTACCCCAGTTAACACTCCATGGAGGCAAAAAAGAGCTGTCTCTCCTGAGCCCTGCCAAATTTGCAGATTTTTGGTAAAATGACTCTTGCTGTTGTTTTAAACCTTTAGGTTTTTGGGGTGGTTTGTTACACAGCAACAGATAACTGACACATCACACTTGTTAGATTGTTGATGTCAATGAGTCAACGTTTACTACAAAAAGTTTGTGTCTGAACAACTCTTTGGCTATTTCTTACTTGAGAAAGGTATCCTCTGATCATCCAAAATGTCAAAGAATACGGCTGTAAATCTGACTGCAATCTCTCTTTTCTGTTATACTTACATCAATCCAGTCAATTCATAAAATACTTTCCCCTTTCACAGCCAATCCTCAACTTTAGGGGAATGAGCAGAGTTGCTACATAGAATCCTAACTCCTCTATCTGTAAGCGTCAACGTCTTTTTCTCTGCGTGGCTATTCCTCTGTTAGTGATGAAGACAAGGCTCCAAAGGCAAACTATGAATTCTAGCACTGCCACATATTAACTGTGTCTTAAGTTTCCTTATCTGTAAAATGGGGATAATAATACCTACCTTAAGGCACTGGGAGGAATAAATGAATTAATCTATATAGCGTGCTTAGACTAGCACTTGGTGCATAATAAGTGTTTGATAATGGCTTAATACAACTACAGGGAAAACTAGCCACCTTTACCACCCAAGCACAGACGGTATCAACATCCAACCAACTTAGATTATCCTAGAACTAATAATCTTCACCTCTTTTCTTCCAACTGCCTTATTTCCATTTATCTTTCATTTTCCAATTTACCAAAAAAGGGGGGGAAGGAAAAATAAAAGCAAGTAATACTGTTTTATTGAGAATTCTGATAAAAGGGCTGAGACAGAAAGTCATATAAGGTATACAGATTATCTGTACATCCCCTAATTCTAAAGCTCCTCAGAGGCCATGGACTGTGATAAATTGACCGTGTACATATTAATGCCAGTTTATGTTCAGAACACACAGACACCAAAAAGTCTAAATGCACAGCACATACCCATAGTCCATGCTGACATTAGCCAAAAATCAATTAAGAAAAATTTGTAGAATGACCCATAAAGAATATGTTTCAAATGTTTACTGAAGTGACAAAACAGCTCAAATCTGGAGACAAAAAAAGCATTACTGGCAAATTGCCCGGAGGCCTAAGCAATGCATAATAACTACATATGTACTTTCATACATTCAAAAGTTTCAAAGTTATCCTATATTCCCTTAATATTAGGCCAGAGCTTCACTTATTACAAAGTTAAAGTGTTTCTTCCTTCATTATTCATGTTTTGCAGAGCTTACACAGCACGATTCTACCTGGATATGCTAAGTACTGAAAACAGTGATTGAGAAACCTATATCAGACAAACGATCCTTGTTTTAAGAAGTGTGGTCTGAAGAAAATCTCAAAGTACTCAACATAAACTCTGACAGTAGTTTTCTCATCTGGCCTAGTTTCTCACTAACCCCCTCTCGTAAGATAGAAAGCAGCAGAAGTTACCACATTATCTCCTTTTATCTTTGAAAGTGACGTACAGTGACTTAAAGAAGGAAGTTAGCAAGGGACGTAGGTTTTTTTATTTCAACTGCCCTTCCCTTCACTGTAACAACGAAGTCTGTGGGGGAAGGCAGCGAAGTGAGAGATGATAAAGCCACTGGGATACTCCTTATATGCCTTCCTATATACAACTCACATGGAAGCCAAAACTAGAGAAAACCATCAAGAGAAAAATCCATGCCCTCAAAACCCAGCTCTGCACTTGATAGACACTAAGCCATTTTTTTCCAACGAAGAATGAAATCTACACAGGCTACAAGAAAAGAGAACCAATTACCTTATGCAGACACTTTTTTGACGAACATGAATAAATTAGACTATTTGGGTAAAGGACTGCCCTTGGCTCTGCTACCCCTCTGCAATCCCGGATTCAATAACACCTGGTACCTAGATGTACTGGATTTCTTCAGTTTATGTGTCACTTTGATAAATGTGGAAAGTACTTGTAGCCAAGAACTCAAATTAGATTTCGTTTAAAAATCTGGCTGAACAAAACCTTGTATACTTGGTGGTTTGAATTCTGACATTTAAGTTATACAGTAACTTTTAACCTACAGCCAATTGTGATATCATACAGTAAAATGTGCTCAACAATTGAACAGAAACAAGAATTAGAACCAGATTTGCAGACAAGCTCATCTTAGGATAAGAAGCTAGGATTCTTCCTGTAAAATAATGAAAAGCTGACAAACTTAGAGAATGCTGAAATAGAAACATTTTATTTCTAACCAGTTCCAGAGGACTCAAACTCAATGCCACATGCTCTGTGGTTACCTCTTCCTTAAAGGAGTCTCATAAGAAAACCACAGAGTAGCTGGCCCATTAGTAGTATGATTTACCCTTCCTCATCCAAGTCTGATGTCTCAAACTATAAGGATTCCAGATCTAGTGAGGGCACAGCACCTAACCCAGAACAAAAAAGAAAAAAAGCACTGTCGAATTCAAACACTTGTTAATTTTTTAAGACCTATATAAAGCGTATTTTAAACCTCCTTGGGATGTTAGTGTATTATTTGCAGAAAAAAATATATAGTGACCTTTAAAATAGAAAGGGGGAAACATAACAAAGGAATCTATAAACTTCAGTCCCTATGTGCCAGGAAGAAGTTCCCCTCACAGAGTTATTGCTGTGGCCCCTATTCTGTCCAAAACAGAGGTCCACAAATTTCCTTAAGCATGTATGACAAACCTATAAAGGTGTCTGTCTAGAGATTTAATAAAACTTCCCATATATACACATTATCTTCTAATCTAATGAATACATGTTTTTATAATTTCTATAGAGGCTAGTGTACAGGAAGAAAGAAATACAAAACCATACGCAATAGTTTTCAACCCTGGCCATACTTCAGAAACATCTGGAGAAAATGTTTTATTTATAAACAAATGCCTTTGACCCATCCTACCAGATTTTATAGGTCTTAGGTAGGGCTCAGTTATCAATCTTTTTAAGATTCCATAGTGATTATGATACATAGCCAAGGTTGAAAATCACTAATTGAGAGAATCGTCAATTTTTGCTGGACTTCTTTTTCCCAAGTCTGTTAAACCTGAGGATTGTCTTTCATCAATTCTAGTAAATTCTCAGTTTATTATCTCTTCAATTATTACCCTCCCTCATTTTATCTATCATCACCTTTTGGAATTTCATTTTGATGTATGCTGGACCTTGTCTCTCTATTCTATGCTCTTATCTGTCTGTCTCTCTTTTTTAATTCATTTGTTTTAGTTTAAAAAACATTTCAACTTCTCTTTATGCAATAATTTCAGACTTTGCAAAAGAGTTGTGAAAATAGCACTGAGGTTATATATAAGCTTTTTCCAGCTTCCCCAAATGTTAACATTTTAAATCACAATGGCACAATAATCAAAAACAGGAAATTAACTTTGATCTACAGATCTTATTTAAATTAACTATTTATAGTCCTTATTCATATTTCACTAATTTCCTACTAATGTCGTTTCAATGGTCCAGAATCACACATTACATTTCCTTGCCTATGTCTCCTTAGTCTCCTCTAATCTCAGAAAGTTGCTCGGCCTTCCCTTCCTTGACTTTCATTTTTTAAGATTATAAGCTCTTTGTTTTTTAAAATGTTCTTCATTCAGGTTTATCTGGTGTTCCTTCAAGATAAAATTCAGGTTATGCATTTTTTGGCAAAACTAGCATAGAAATGATACTGTACCCTTTTCAGTGCATCCCATCAGGAGGTAGAGATGTCGCTATGTCTCGTTACTATGATGTTACTTTGATTACTTGGTTATGGTGGTGTAACTTTGTATCTCTTAACATCTCTCATGTTTTCTACCTCTTTGTCTCCCTGTGTTACATTCTGCATGATTTCTTCCCATCTATCTTTTCATTCACTATTTCTTTCTTCAGATGGGCCTATTTTGTTGTTTTAACGTAGTCATTATTTTTCTAATTTTAACTTATTAATTAGTAAATTTCCAGGTTTTTTTTTTAAATATCCTGGTTGATTCTGATAGTCTTTTTTTCCTTTGTCATTCTTTAATTCCTTCTTTTGTTTAACATATTTATTTTACATTTCCTACCTGATAATTCAGGTAGCTATAGTCTCTCCGAGTCTGATTCTGTAGTTTATTTCCTCTAACTCTTGTTCATGGTGGCTTGTTTCCTGGTGTGTTTAATGATGGGAGAAGGAGAAAGGGATGATGTGTGCTCACGTTCAAGTGGATCTCCATCTGTGGTAACTGTTTTAGGATGGATGTTGAAAGCATCTTCCTCTGAGAAGACTTTGCATTTGCTTCTGCCAGGTGCCTGGAGGTACCACCAACACAGAGCCACCTAAACTAAATTTTTGGCTTGTTTTTGTTTTTTTTGGGGGGGGGGCATTTATACCAGTAGTATAAATTCAAGCTCAAATCTACATGAATTAGGGGCTTGGGGTAAAAAAATACTTTTTCTTTATTTCCACTCTACTCAAAGCCAAAACTAAGATAGGTACTCACCAACAGCATGTCTGTGGTATGGCGATGTATTTTTTTTTCTCTTTTTAGCAACCAAGAATATCATTCTTTGGAAATTCTGGCTTTATCTGAGTAGGGGGAAAAGGGTCCTCAGTTATCACTTCCCACTTTATTTTGGGTCCAGAGCTTTCTTTCCTATCCTCAGACTCTAGGCCACAAAGATAAGGAACTAAATCCAGAAGAAGCACCACTTCCAATGCTAGCTTATCATTATGGATTCATGTTATCTCAATATTTCTGGCCTCTGAGAAGTCCTTACTTAGTCTCCAGTTGAGCCATCAAATAAAAGAGTTTTGATTTATTTTCTAATCCATCATTTTCTGGTGTGATAGATGCAATGAGTTTCTCTATACCTTTAGCCCACCATACATCCAAAAACAGAAGTCCTTAAGGTTTCTTGAACAATGATAGGAAAAGAAAAACTTTATAGCACAGTAGAAAAGGCAGACTTTGTAATGAGACAATCTTTTAAAAGAAGCCTGGATTAAATTTCAGGTTCTTCAACTATAAAATATGACTAATAATCACAGAATTAACCCCAACAAGAAGTAAGACGGTTTCCTACCAATTCACATTTGTTCTGTTTAGCCATTCCTGGCTGCGTAGAGTTACTATTTTTATAGACCACCCAGAGTGGGCCAGCTCCTTGAATCCTTTGCCAAAAACAGCTAGATGCCTTCTTTACCATCCACAAAACATCAATAAAGTCAGAAAATTTAACCCTTTTAAGTCTGTTTAGTTTATTTTCGTTTTTGGTGTGATGACTATTTAGTAACCCAAAACTCTTCAAATTAGTCAGTTTTGCTGCATATTACCTTTGACAAAACCCTCTTACTTTAGACGTAAGATGTATTTATATTTCACCACCAAAATGCCTTCAGGAAATGTTTAAGACATACCTATATTTGGCAAATTTGTGTTTATATTTTTTTTTACTTGGGCCTGTAATCAATAAGGCACAAAAGTTCAATCTTATATTGAACATCTGAAATGGCACTAATAACTTCATGATGGTAATGTGATCTATTCTAAAAGAGCTTAGATTGCTATATTAAAAATACTTTGGAAATCTCTGATTCAAATGTCTATTTTTCTGTCCAAACTTAATTTTGTGGTATCTGAGAAAAGTTCGGATAGAGCTCACAATCTGTTTTTCAAAAGTCTATGCAGTTTCTATATCAATTAAAACATAGAAATGCATGCTTGAGGTTTCTAGATACACAAAATCATAGATGAGGAAGTTGTTCAGTATCTTCCAGGTGGTAATAATAAGGTTCAACTAGGAAGTTCCTGCTCCTCGGGCAGACTCCCAGACCCTAGAAATGATGGGGCCAATCAAGAAGTGCTTCTGAATAATATATATGATGGAACATTTCAAGTCCCAATATTTGGTTCAGGGACAAGGTTCAGTCTAAAATCATTATTATTCTCTGGGCTTTGAAATTTCACTTTTCATGCCAAATTTTGTCTTGGTTTCTGTGGGTTTCACAGCCAGTTTCTTATTTCTTTCTTAGTGTCTGGAGATAGTCCAATTTGTTAAGACACTTCTATATTTCTTCGTTCATTCCAGCTCTTCTCCTTGTTGTTTTTCTTTAATTTAAGCCTTCTAACATGTTTTTTAATTTGAATAGTTCCTAATATTCCCACTACTTCTTGGCTTTCTGTTCCTAAAGCCTCATACAGAGAAAGACACAGATCTCGGCTGGTCGATCCTCAGATTTTCGAGTATTTAAACTTTCTCCTGTACTGTCCATCTAATTCCTTTTTGAACTCAAACCTTTTCTTGATAAAATGGGGACCATCATCTGCTCCTTTCATAATAGATCAATCTACCATGGAAATGACATTCATCCCCATACCCCCCCTTTACTTTAGCTGCTGTGAAAATCATTAATTTGTTTAAAAATTTTTTATTTGTTGTCCTGGTTTTTCCCCCCTAAATTTTTATTGACTCATGAGGGCTTCCACAACAAGATGTCTCCCCCAAACCCATGCTCACTTCCTGCAACACAATCCAATCCTCTTTATTCATTCATCGAATACTACTGCACAAAGCCCCATCCCCCAACCTCTAGGGAGGGGAGAAGGGCTGGAGATTGAGTTCAATCACCAAAGGCAATGGTTTACTCAATCATGCCTACATAATGAAGCCTCCATAAAAACCCTAAACCAATGGGGTTTGAAGAGCTTGCAGGCTAGCAAACACAAGGAGGTGCTGGGAGGGTGGTACGCCTGGAGAAGGCATGAAAGATCTGTATCCCTCCCCCATACCCTACCCTGTGCATCTCTTCCATTTGGCTTGACTTATGTATCCTTTATAATCAACCAGTAATATTAAGTAGAGTGTTTTCCTAAGGGTTTTTTTTTTTTTTCTTTTCTTTTCTTTTTTTTGGTAGATATTGGTTCTTGCTATGTTGCCCAGGCTGGTCTTGAACTCCTAGCCTCAAGCTATCCTCTTGCTTTGGCCTTTCAAAGCACTAGGATTACAGGCCTGAGCCACTGCCATGGCACCCCACCTTCCTGAGTTTTGTGAGCTATCCTAGCAAAAGTATCAAACCTCAAGAGGGGGTCTTGGGAACTCCCAATTTATAGCCAGTTTGTCAGAAGTTATAGGTCACAACCTGGGACTTGCAACTGAAGAAGAGGATAATCTTATGGGACTGAGCCCTAACTGCAGGTAGTCAGTATCA
>RJWJ010037541.1:0-15483 GCA_004363605.1 Indri indri
GAAAATAAAGCAGAAACACTTTAGAAGGAGTAGAAAGAACGAATTTAGGAATCTGAGTTAAGCCATTTCCTATAGCTAGGTACTAAATGTAGCTCTAAATTTCCTAGAAGCAAAGCAAAACTACTTAAGCAGTCCAGGGGCAAAAATAGGCTATATCTTAGCAATTTGGAAATAATATGTTTGTGAATAATGCTCATCCTGGCTTGCCCAGTAGAGTGCATTCTAGAAGATGTAATTAGAGATGAGAAGAGATAAAAAAAAGTTCTTATCATTTTCATTGCTCCATTCCTTCTTTGCATCAGTCATTATTTGTAATTAAATAAGATTGCATATTTACTTGTTAATCTTCTCTCCTGATCAGACTATAATCTTCTTGAGGGCAGGCACTATGCCTCCATTGTTTATTACTGGATACTCATGGCCTAGCACAGTGCCTTTTACATAGGAAGTGCTCATAAATTTTGGTGAACACGTGAATGAATGAAAAATTTTGAAAAGGTGCATTTTCCACTAACATGCATGGATGAGTAATTGAAGTCAAAGGACTCCACCAAGAATGAGACCAAGGGCCACATTACCTCAGATGTTAAAATTTAAGAGATCTAAGACCAATAGTAGCTAAGCAGCCTGTATTTAGTTTTGCACATCAATCTGATTCCACTAGAGCCAAGATATTGAAGAATAAATAATTAGGAAGGCATTGCCAAATAATATGGCTAAATCAACATAATTTATAGAATTGAATACTGTATTTATGTTGCTTTTCTGCTAAAAAGTATGTCATAGACTAGCCCCACAGAATTTCCTCCTCTTCAGTGGGGAAGATAGGAATGACCATAACCCACCAATGAAGAAAGAGAGAGATGACTTGTCTAAATGCAAATGGTGAGTCAGTGACAGAGATTCCAGAAATGACCACTGAGCTGTGGCTCCCTCCCTGAGTCACTGAATTCCTCCAAGGCTCATGTGGTGGAGGGTATAGTAATAGATGTCCTGTTACCCGTCTGAAAGGGTTATTGAGAAAATTAAATCTCCTACTAGATGTGAAAGCCCTTTCAAAGGCACATTATGTTCCATTATGTTTTGTTTTGCCTGCCAGCATGTAGTTCAGTAGTACTTGGGGAAACCTAAATTGCTGAAACAAACAGACCAAAAGGTTAATGGCTGAAACAACTTCTCTCATAACAGTCTAGCCTGGTTTTGGTGGTGAGAGTGGTGGTAAGCCAGTTAGTGGTGAAGGATTCTGCTCCATGGAGTCATTCAAGGACTTAGGCTAACTGTGGCAGTGTCATTCTTAACACGTGACTCATGGTTGTTATGGGCAATGCCATTGTCACAGTGTAACACAGAGTGACAATGAATTTAATGGCCCAGGTCTGGAACTGGCACCATTACTCATGGGAGAGGACTTTGTCACATAGCCACCCCTAAAGGCAAAAGAAGCTGGGAAATGCAGTGCAGGTGGGCAGCCCTGTGCTTCTTCCCTAATAGAAGTTGAGTATGGGCTTTGGTGGGCAAGTTAACGGACCCACAAGGGGGCTTTAATGTTACTCACCAAACAGAAAGTCAATTACTGAGACAACGAGGATTGTCAAGGAAGAAAGGATTTATTACAGTAGACATGTCTTTTGGGAGGGGGAGGTATGAACTGCCTCAAATCTGCCTCCCCAGTGAACAGGGTCAGGGGTTTTCTGGGGGTGAAATGAATAATGCATGAAGCGAGTGTCCTTATATGTTTGGGATGGAGTGTAGGGCACACAATTGCAGTGAGAAATTATGTTAGTACATACATCCCAAGATCAAAAAATGGCAGATAAGCCGGGCGCGGTGGCTCACGCCTGTAATCCTAGCACTCTGGGAGGCCGAGGCGGGCGGATCGTTCTGAGCTCAGGAGTTCGAGACCAGCCTGAGTAAAAGCGAGACCCCGTCTCTACCAAAAATAGAAAGAAATTAATTGGACAGCTAAAAATATATAGAGAAAAAATTAGCCGGGCATGGTGGCACATGCCTATAGTCCCAGCTACTTGGGAGGCTGAGACAGTAGGATTGCTCGAGCCCAGGAGTTCGAGGTTGCCGTGAGCTAGGCTGACGCCACGGCACTCGCCCCAGGCAAGAGAGTGAGACTCTGTCTCAAAAAAAAAAAAAAAAAAAAAAAAAAATGGCAGATAAGTCTCTTCCAGGGTGGGGATTTTAGTATCATAATGGTCAAGGCATTAATATTGGTCATTTTTTAAGCCTTGTGTGCAGGCTCAATGGGTCCTTGGGAATAATCTGTGGTGGAGTATCGCTTACCTTGTGTTTTTTTGGACAAACAGGTGGAGTAAGACTGTAGTTATCTCATGGCTGTAAGGAGTTTTGCCACTTCTGGGAAAGAAACTCAAAGGGATATATTAGTATAACAAAGTCACAAAGTTTTGGTCATTGAATCTTACTGACAGTTCTCGGTCTATCTTCTGCCTACTTTGATATTGTAGTTACTAAGCTACTAGTGTCGAGATAAAATTTACTGTCAAGGCCACTTAGAGCAGCCAGCCCTAGCCACAGCATGAACAGTGAAAACTCATTTGAAATATAAGGGAACTAAAAATGCTATTTTACAAAGCCACTTTTTTGCTCACAGTGCCAGTTACAGGCAACCAGCAACATCTTTGTTCTTTCATCCTGATGGAATCCAATACTTAATTAATTCATTTTGCACCACTAGACAAGGGCAAGGATCATGTATCTTGTCATCATGTGTCTCCAGCACTTGGCACAGTACCACAGGCTTGCAATGGATTTTCAATAAATATTTGTTCCATGAGAAAGAATGCATGAATGTATCAAAGATGTTAGGTAGTACTAAAGAACCTCAGGTGAGACCTGGGTGTGGCTGCTGAGGTGTTGGGATCTTGCCCTCATCAGACATCTCTCTGCAACTTTTGATCTACTTGGGAAAAAGAGGTATGATAGGCAGAACTCCAGGATGACTCTGAGTGACCCTTGTCTTCGTATAATCTCCTCTCCTTGAGTGTGGGTGAAACCTTTAAACATGATGAGATATCATTCCACAATGAGGTTATGTTGTTACATGGCACAGTTGACTTCAAGAAAGGGAAATTTATCCTAGGTAGATGTGACCTACTCAGGTGAGCCCTTAAAAGGGACTGAGCTCTTTCAAAAGTCAGAAATTGGATGTGCAAGAGGGATTCCCGCAAGGACAAGTCCCTGCTGCTGGCTTCGAAGATGGAGGGGGCCACATGGCAAGGAACAGAGGTGGCTTCTAAAGGCTGAGAGTGTTCCCACTGCCAGCCGGCAAGGAAATAGAGACCTCAGTGATATGAACCAGGTTCATTCTGCCCACATGCGGTAAGGCAATCACTGTGACAACAGGTTTTGCAAAAGAGCAGTGTTCATTCATGAGGCAGGCAAGGGAAGAGTTGGGAGAACAGATCTCAAATCCACCTCCCTGAACTTAGGGGAGGGATATTTATGGGGTAAAGGAGCTAGTTGGTCTAAGGTGTGGGGAAAGATAGATGATTGGTGGTGGGGAAAATGAGGTCATTGGGGTTCTGTGCATGCGTAATTGAGCTACATGGTTCTTCACAGGACACATGTTCAGAAAATGGTGGCATTAGCATGATCTTAGGGAGGAATTTCTGGCCCTCTGACGGCGAAGTTCATCTCTGGGGCATTTTCACAGGCCCACTTGAAGGGTTGGTGGTCTCAACTGGCTTGAAGTGGGTAAGAGCCAGCTCTAAGTTCCTAAAACACAACTTTAAGCACCTGTTACTATAGTGACCCACAGTCAGAGATAATATCTATAACAAAGCCAGTGGGAGGTTAGATATTGTTTGGACAGTATTATAGAAGTAAGCAATTAAAAGCAAGCAAGACAGGTTAAGTTTGGCGGGCTTAATCAGTTTAGCCCTTGGTTTCATCAGTCTTCTAACTGCAAAGAACTGAATTTGGCCAACAACCTGAATCAGTTAATATGCACATTTTTTTCTCAGAATCTCCAGGGGGTACTCAGCCTGGCTGATACTTTGATTTCCACCATGGAACACCCTGTGCAGAGAACTTGGTTGAGACACACTCAGACTTCTGACCTAGAGCAACTACGAGACAATGAATAGGTGTTGTTTTAAACTACCAAGCTCATGGTAATTTGTTATCCATGAACCCTGATACAGGCTTGTGTTTGTTTACTGGGGTGGGGGGGCAAACAGATGGGGTGGGGCTGGGGGGAAGGGGAAATTTGGAGATGAGAGAATGATGTCTGTTTTCCTGAGGGCTTCACAGGTCTGGTGTCTGAAACAGGAGGACTAACTGTTTTGCTTTGTCAGTTTGGGACTGAGGGTTTCCAGGGTTGTGGGATGCTCAGTGCTAACAGCAGGACTGGTGGTCCTGCTACAAAAGTAGGAGCTGCTTTGTGAAGAATGAGGTACAATGACACATGGTGATAAGATGGCATAGTCTACTTCTGCTCAGTAGACAGTGGGATATGGTACTACTTTGGCTCACTGAGGATAACTGCTTTAGGAGCACTGACATCAGTATGATCATGGTGGAACCTGCAACAGGGGTTATGCTCAGGTCCAGCCCTCAAGGGACTTTGCAGACAGAAGACTTAAGTGAGGAATCCCCGAAGGAAATTATATGAACATCAAATGTTACCACAGGAATACTTCCTGGAACTCCTAGAATTAACTACACCCTGAAATGGATCTGCAGCTCCTACAAAATACAGACATGGCATGTGCCAGTGAGATTTGTATTCATATGGGCAATGTAAACTCATTGCAACCACTGGCTCCTGAAACCTAGGTGCACACACATTTACTGTGCCAGGCACTGTACTAGGTGCTAGGGCACAACATCTCACAAAGTCTTACTTGGGGACTATTATAAGCCCTATTTTGATTATGAGCAATTGAAGGCTCAGTGAATTTATGTAATTTGCTTAGGGATGGCCACCTGGGGCTACTCTACATGCACGCTGAATCTCTAGGAAATACTAAAAACAGCTTTAAGTGTATATAATTTATATTTATATATCACTATACACATCAGCAAAACCTCCTCTGTTGACTTAATTCGGGAGCTAAAAGCTACGTGGAGAGAAGTAAAGGGTACATTGGGTATGAAAGCCATGCACATAGGGTTTCTGTGGCCAAAACATCTGCATTTGTTGAGGACACGTTAACTCCAGAATCTGAACAGGAATTGACATTATGTTAAAGGTGTAAGTGGATTAATTAGGTTAATTAAATTAAATAGAAACAAATATAAGCACATGTCTTACTACCGCACGGCTCCGTAAAGAGTGCCTGACAAAAAACAGGAAAACATATGTTTCCTCCATATTTGCTCCTTATTTGTAGTGCCAGGGCTCATGCTAGCCAGAAAATGAGCATCCCTCCCTCTAGCTCTTGTTTGTAAAGGAAAGAGATTAAATTTTTTGTTCTATAATCCAGGGCCACTGTGTATAGTTGCTCAGCATGTTTACTGCACAAGAGTGCATGGCATAGCAGGCGTCATTTTTCTAATTTGCAAAGAAAAAGCACTCAGTGGGCTAGAGACAGCTCTGCTTAACCCCAGCTTGGCACCGTGCCTCTCTTTCTCATATTGAGGCAGAACTTAGTCACTGAAGTACATTATATCTGGGAAGGTGTAGGTCCTTTAAGATATTGTACAGTCTGTCTATTTGGTGGGATAGGAGTGAGAGATATGGAAAGAACCTTATCAATGCTGCATGTTGGGAGTTATAGTTTTTATGTGCTGTATCTGGTTAGTACATCAGAGAATGAAATATGGGGATAATAGGAAGATGCCCCTGTGTCACAGAGAACTGGACCTGCATGTACAGCATGCTCACTACAGCATAGTATAATGGAAATTTGCTTAGAGACTAGATTTTAGGTGCTCTAACCACCCACCCACCCACACACACACACACCCACACACACACCCTCACAAAGAGAAAGGAAAAAGGGTAATTATATGAGGAGGTGGCTTTGAATTTTTTGCTTGACTGTAGTAATTATTTCACTATGCATGTGTATATCAGAATATCATGTTGTACACCTTAAATATATATAACATAAATAAATATATAAATTTTTTAAGGCAGGGTCTCACTCTGTCACCTGGGCTAGAGTGCAGTAGTGTGATCATAGCTCACTGCAACCTCAAACTCCTGGACTCAATCGATCCTCCTGCCACAGTCTCTTGAGTAGCTGGTTCTACCGGCACTCACCATCACAACCAGCTAATTTTTTCTATTTTGGCCAGGTGAAGTGGTTCACGCCTGTAATCTTAGCACTCTGGGAAGCCAAGGCAAGAGGAATGCTTGAGCTCAGGAGTTCAAGACCAGCCTGAGCAAGAATTGCCCAGGCAATTCATCCCTGGATTGAGGGTGAGTAAAGATAATTAACCTCCACAATGTCTAGGAAAAAGCCCTGCAGTATAAGGGACAGGCAGTCACATCTGGAAGACTCAGACACAGCTGGGTGGCAAGTTAACATGTTTGGTACTACCTTCTCAACCTCCAAGATTTTCTCTGTTTCTAGACACCCATAATATTTTTTCATCTCTTTTATTATCTATATTGATAATTCAAATATCTTCCAGACTTCCAGTGTATTATAAAAGTCTTAGATTTTGGGAATGGATGGCGTATCCATCTTTTCCTACTTTCAGTGATATTTTGTTAAAATCTTTTGAGAGGCTACATTTGGACTACCATCCTTACCTGGAGGTCTCATCTTAAGTTATTTTTAATAACAGTTAATAATAGTAAATATAAATATTTTATCTATTTGTTAATTATTAAAGGCATTTAAAATATTTAAAAACAAATTAGTTGTTTTTCTAAGCAGGCTATTAACATTATTGGATTTCAAGATCTCCTAATTAAGAATTTTGTTTAAAAATGTTTGAAAGTGATAAATAAAATGAAAATATGAATAATGAAGGATAAATCTACCACATGCCTGCGGACCATAGAACTCCAGGAGATGAATCATGCCCTTGGAGTTGATTAATTTAGCAGCTCTGATCAGACTAAAATCATCTCTACCATTGAGTAAATGCCATGAAAATAATTAAAATTGAAATTTTTACTGAATATTGAGATCTAAAACCACATTTGATAAAAAAAGACATAAAACCTGGTTGGCAAATAATTTTCCCTTCACATGACTGATGATTGATAGTGGCTGCCTGGAGAACTGTGTTAAGAAGGATTCTGAGCCCACATCTAAACCTGGAGGGGAGAAGAGGTCAGGCTCGATTGTTCACGATTGTCATAGGCACTGACAGTGGAGTGGCAATATCCACACTGTGCTTTTGTGTTACATATGAAATATGAGAAGAACATGAATAAAGAAAAAGAAACTATGAAAGCTAAATGGGTTCTCAAAAAATCAAAGATGTCTTTCCCCAATTTATCATATTAGCAGTTGGACAGTGTGTATGAAGCCCTGCACTATGAGCTCTTGGGACAGAGAGCTGTTAGATAAACCTGAGATCACCTCAAACCCATGAACACCCATGTTTCAAGCCTAAATGCCAAAAGCTTTTACTTATATTCAGGCAGAAAAATATTGACAGTTCTTACAAAGCGATCCTAACTGAACACTTTGTGCATCAAATTCAGGTGACATCACAATGATGAAAAGGAAATTTCCTTTGTTGTATTCTTTTAAAAAATGTTTTCTGGTATGTTTGTTTCATGATTGTGTAAGTCTGCTTGGGTTGCCATAAAAAAATGCCACAGGCTGGGTGGCTTAAACAACAGAAATATATTTTCTCACAGTTCTGAAGTTTGGAAGTCTAGAAGTCCAAAATCAAGGTACCAGCAAGCTTGGTTTTTGGTGAGGCTTTTTTCCACAGCTTGCAGATGGTACCTTCTTGCTCTGTCCTCCCATGACCTTTCCTCTGTGCATGTGTTGAGAGAGAGAGAGAGGGAGAGAGAGCTCTCTGGTGTCTCTCCCTCTTTAGAGGACACCAGTCCTATTGGATTAGGGCACCACCCTTATGATGTCATTTAACCTTAATTATCTCCTTAAAAACCCTGTCTCCAAATACAGTAATATTGGAGGTTAGGGCTTCAACATACGAATTTTGAGGGGACACAATTCAGTCCATAGCAATGATCCTCTGTCCTGAGTTATAATCTCCTGGAGGGGACAGACACAAACTCCTCTTCCCACAATGCAAGGGAGAATGTCATCAGCATTGGAGTGTGGATACGACAAAGTGCTCAGGGAGTTAAGAGGTTACAGAAAAGCAATGACCACAGCCTTCTTTCTCCAAGTTAACTGTTTCCTGATCTCTTTAGCTACTTATATCTCCTGAAACATCAATTGAATTTGCACCAATGGTGTCTTCAAACTGTGTTCTACAGAGCCTTAGTGTTTCATGGCTATGTTTTAGTGGTTCCTTAAATGTGTGATTCAGGTTTCATGTAAAAGTATGTTTGAACTATTGAAACTATAATAACTAACATGCTACATGAAATAACTCATTTGTGTTATGTGCCAAACTTTAACACATTTGGGACCACTTATGTGACAGTTTAGCATGCCAGGTTATCTAGATTTCCTGTAGGCTTTGGAATAATACTTCTGCCATTTCTGCCTAATCGAAGAATAGCTTGAGAACCCAAGACAAGCTGTCAGAAAGTTTATCGGTGCAAACATATAAAAACTATGCAAATAAATTGAATGCTGAGGTTACTGTATAATTTTCATCTAAATCCCTGATTTCTGCAGTTTTACTTTTCTTTAAAATAAATTTATTGATTTAAATTGTTACATATATGAACTCACAAGTTAAATTTATTCTAACAAATACATGCTAATAAATAATGCCTTTATATTTATTTATTGTAAAATTTCATTTGAAAGTAGAGTTGCTGCTAAAGCAAGTTTAAAATCCACTGCTCTGTTTGTTTACGTGTGTTCTGTGTTGCATGTGCTATTAAACAACTAAAAACTGCACGAGCCTATCAGATGATGTCAACCAAACAGTGAAGTACGACCTAAAACAAATAGTAGAGATCAGGCACATGGAAGTCTAGGTGGGTAGAAGTACATGTCATATAGGTGCCCTTGAGTCACTGATTTTACAGCCTGGCAGTGAGCAGTCATTCATTATTTATCATTAGAATTTTAATCTAAAAAATTAGCGCAGGGAGCTGAGTTGGGGAGGGACATTAATGTGAGTATTTGGTATTAAGATGAGAGCAGCTCAGTAAGAAACTTCCTAATGGAAATGTCACTGATAGTAATTACCCCTTTCCCGTCAAGCAGCTCTTTGATTTTCCTCCAGCATTAGGAGACCAGGCAGCCTGACAGATGAACTGAAACATGAGGGTGATTCAGAAAGGCAGAGAATCTAGAAAACCAGCTAGGGAATTTGGAGACAGCAGTGTAATTTGATATTTGCATCATCTGAGGGGTATGTTGGTCATGCTTTTTAATTGCTAAACCCAGTGAGATGTGGAGCAAGGAGCGGGAGTCCCAGGATTGACAGACCTGGCCAAGCCCGAGCATTTGTGCTGGTGTGCAGGGCCGAGACCAGTTCAGGGAGAATTAATGGGCCTCCAGTTTTTCTAGTTTTCCCATGAGATCCTTCTAGCACTCTGAGTGCTCGAAGGTGGAGCACCCATGACCCTTGGAAAACTTTTTGGAAGATCTGTGGTATCATCTTTCCAGTGGGCAGGGTGTGGGGTGTATATCATCACTCAAATGCTTATGAAAGCTTATGTTAATTAAATGAATGTACAAAAAGCTCTAAATATAGTGCCTGAAGCAAAGTGGCTTTCTTTAGGCCTTTTTTTTTTTTTTTAAAAAAAAAAAAAAATTAGTTCTGGGAATCCTTAAATCTAGTACTAGCCACCTTCTACTCCCAAAGAAAATGTTTACAAGTCGAAGGGTGAAATTTCTGATGATTACAGAGGCTCTTGCCAGTGTGTTTGCCTTTCATTCTTTAGTTTCCCAACGTTATTATCCCCTGTGCACCTATCATTTTCTCTATCATAGAAATTCATCTTGTAATCTCAAACTGAAGACATTGAGTGAGAACATTGGCCTTGGATTTTTTTTTTCTTCAATGATGGAAACTTTCTTTATAAAGAACTGGAAGAGAACCATGTCAGAGGGCTTCAATTAATATTTGCATGTGACATGTTAATAATAAGATTGAGTTCTTCTGTCTGCCTCTGGGATAAGTTTCATTGCTCTGAAAATACGTAACATATGCAGAGAAATACACACGTATGCTATAGCAAATGCTTAAGGATTTCCATGGGTGAAGTTAAACAAATCCTTTCAAATATACAAATTTTGTTCCTCACTAAAGGAAATACTGCGGCTACCCCTCTGTAAAACTAACCCGACTCTCTGTGTTAACTGGCTGATGTAATGTTCAGGGTCTTTTTTGGTTGACTTCCTAGCAATCAGAGATAAAATTACGATTCACTGTATTTGGTTTTTGTGGGCTGGTAATGGTTCAAACACATGGGAGAATTCAAAGCTTTGCTTTTGCAGGTTCAATAATTCCATCTCCACTTAGAAATGAAATAGTTTTTTTTTTAAAGCAGCTAAATAATGCATGGGATGATGGGATGGGGAGAGTACTGCTAAAATTCACATCAAAAAGCATACTCTGTCACACTGCTCGGTTCTCAGAGCTGTTCCATTAGTGCCCCTTTAACATGTAATATTTCCCAATTAAGTGTGTTGGTAAGAATTATTCATTTTAATAATTAAAGAGCTTCCCCAGCTCCCTGAAGAGCGTTACCATGGAGGCCCAGCTCCACTGCTGGGAATAATCACAGCATGCTAATGTAAAAAGCAGGTGACAGTTGAATGCTAGTATTGCCAATGGGTGAAACTAACTCAGGGCTCATTTCAATGGCTGGCCCCTGGGATACCCGTGAAGTGACCTTTTGCTGTAGCAGGCTATGTTATAGGTTGGTTTTTGGCTATCATGAAGCATACAATTTATCAGTTATGTATTTTGACTATGATATGACATGCTCTAGGATGACATGAAAAGGCTTTTTGGCTGTCTTCAGTGAGTAAGCAGTGATTCCCCCAATTGGATTTTGTGATGTCTTAGGGTTGCCATGAAATTCTCCAAACAAAATTTTCTTTCGTTTTAGTTAAGAAGAAATACATGGCTTTGGAACATTTAAGAGGGGCTGATGCAAAAGTAAACTCTGAGAATGGGTCATAACCAAATGCAACAGTGATCACGTGTCTGTTGGCAGCAGGTGTGCTGAATCTGGGGTCTCTGGGTGTTAGTGAGACAGTGCCTCCTTGGGTACAAAATACTGGTAAATGTAACCACAGCAGTAGGCGATTGATAATTCCCAAACATTTAAGTTCCAATTATAAGAAAGTTACATAGTACGATGAAGTTGAAAACTTCATCCCATTACTGAAAATAATGATGCTTTGTGACTATTTAGTACTATGCACCTTTCAAACCACTCTCACATTTATTTATTTGATTCTTACAATAAACCATTGAAGTAAATAGGGCTATTTTTATATTAATTGTACAAAGACATTATGAGATTTTCCAGTTTCAACAGCTAATCTTGGATTCCTAGAATTTTCAAATTGGAAGTATTTTACAGATTTTTTTTTTTTAACCAGTAAGAAAACTGACTTACAGAGGTTTGTGGTTTGCATGGTCTTCAAAACTGCCATTCCTTAGCTTCCTTTGATAAGAGGCAGCCTTGCCTAACTCAGGAACACTCCAAGAACAAAAGCAGAGGCAAAGTGGCCTCTCTAAAGGGTTTCATTCTTTCCCATCTTGGTTAACCTGGAAAATGGAAAAAAAAAAAAAAAAAAGAAAGAGAGATGACAGAAAGAGGTCAGAAGACAGAGGGAAGGGCAGATTACCTGTCTCAGGTCCCTGCATTCCCTGGGACAGGGCAGGACTGAAAAGTTTCTGGGTTCACAGGCAATGGGTGGACTGCTGTGCTGTCCCCCATAGGACTCTGGGCTGTCATGGACCCATTTTGCAGTGGCTTGCTCAGAGCTTTTCGTCCACGTTTGGGAGTAGTCATGATGTAGCTGGGATGTGTGAAAAGATGGCCAGAAGCCTGGGTTATGGGAGCCAGCTGTCCACCGCTCCTCCCAGAGTGGATGCGATTCTCCATCTGTCGTTGGGCCTCGCCACCATCTTTCCTGTAATCCAGAGCCTGTCTTGACAGATGGTTCCTACGTGCTATTATAATTGTTTCTGCTTTCCGGGGAGTTTTCTTAGCTTTCAACTCATAGTTAACATTTTAGCTAAATCTTTCTCTATTATTATGATATAATAAAAATATATATATATTTGGTATTTGTCCTGGTTCCTGGCACAGAGTTCCTAAAACTCTTGTAGTTTCCTGAGTGATAAGAGAATCTTTTTCTATTCCTAGCAAGCTCCTTTCACCCATACTTGTGTTTTGCCAAGGTGAGCTCCTAGATAGTTTCAGACTCTTGGTGGACTCCTGAATAGTTTCAGGGGAATCAACCATGTGATTAGAGGGTTGGAACTTTCAGCACCCCACCCCCAAGCCAACCTCCAGGGAGTGGAGAGGTGCTGGAGATGGAGTTGATGACCAATGATTTCATCAATTGTGTCTCTAGAATGGAGCCACTAGAAAACCCCTAAGCAATAAAGTTTGAAGAGCTTCTGTAGTGGTCAAAGTACCAAGGTGGGAGAGGGGTGGTGAGCACCTGAAGAGGGCATGGGAGCTCCTAACGCTCTTCCCCCATACCATGCCCTATGCAACTCTTTAACTTGGCTGTTCCTAGTTGTATCCCTCATAAAAAAAAAAAAAAAAAACCTGGTAAATGTAAGTAAAGTGTTTCCCTGAATTTTGTGAGCTGCTCTAGCAAATTATTGAACCTGAGGAGGGGGTCATGGTAACCCCTGATTTATAGCCAGTTGGTCAGGAATCAGACTTGTGCTTGCCTGAAGTGGGAGCAATCTTGTGGGATGGATCCCCTAACCTATGGGATCCGTGCTAACTCCAGGTAGTGTTAGAATTGAATTGAAATACAGGATACCCAGGAGGTGTCCAGAGAGTTGGACAATTGATTGGTGAGGGGAAAAAACTCCTACACATTTGTTGTCAGAAGTGGTGCTGGGAGTGAAAAACAGATCAGAGCTGGAATCATATTGGGCAGTATAAAGACATGACTTAATGATTTTCATATGCACTGAGTAGTATAAGCCACTTACTAATTAATAAGTTTCAATACAATTGTACATGCACATGTTTGTAGCACACTGAACTGAAGGTGGAGTCATCACTCACTATGTAGAAAGGGAGAGAAGATCTTCTCTTGTTTGTACTCTGAGTCCCACTGTTTCCCAATCATTCTGTTTTGTATATTCTCAGATAATTGCGGTTTTCTCCTTATCTGGCTGACTTCATTAGGTCTTATTTGGTTACAAGGAATAAAGCTCTTTCTAAAATGAATTAAGTTTAAACAATGAGGGCTTCATTTTAAGGATACAACAGGTAATCTCAAGGCAATCCTCAGGTAGGAAATGAAGTATGGCCTGTTCTTATGGGACTGGGACTTGGAAATACTAAGTCAGAGTGTGAACTTGTTCTCACTTTTTCTTTCCAGAGTCTCATTATATTTGGTGTCTGTTTTTCTTGGAGCATCTATAGACTGTCTTCTGCTACTGGCAAGTCCTGTTGTGGCCATTTTCAAATGACAGCTTCAGCTCCCAAATTTCCTCAACCTTTTGGTGGGGTCTGGCAGCCAACTGGCTTGGACTCTGTGTATCAGTTACTCTTCTTAGTTGTAAGCAACGGAAACCACCATGGCTAATGTAAGCAAAAAAGGAACTTACTGGGTGATATTGGAAAGCTCATAGAACTGTTGAGAAGGCTTGGAAAACAGGCAGGAAACAAAGGAGACTACCCAACAAAAGCCACAGCCAAGGTCATGCCCAGAGCTGGCCCTGTGAGGACACCCACAGCTTGCACCATTGATGCTGGGGGCACTGGGCTCACTGTTGCTGCTTCCACTGCTGTCCTCTTCAGTGCTTGCAACACAGTTCTCCAGTGTTCCTGCAACTGTGCATCACTAGGTTCCAATTCAAGGTCCAGGGCAGATATTTTTGATTGGTCAAGCTGAGGTCATGTGCCAGTTGCTTGGCTGCAAGGGAGGCTGGGAAAGCAATTAGTAGGCAATTCAGGTTCTATAGTAGAAAGAGGAATATGCTTCCCTCCAGCTCTTGGGAGGCAGGAAATTCCTCAAACCTTTGAAGGAGATTTAGATTCTGGGCAGCCAAAAAACCAAACAAACAAACAAAAAAAACCCCCCAAAACCCCAACCCCACCAAAAAAACAAAACAAACAAACAAACCCCACCATGCCCCAAAACCTCCAAACAAATGATCACTATACTCAGTGACCTATTTCTTAATACCTGAATGAATATGAATGGTCTGGTTTTTTTTGTTTGTTTGTTTTTTGTTTTTTGAGACAGAGTCTCTCTCGCCTGGGGCGAGTGCCGTGGCGTCAGCCTAGCTCACAGCAACCTCAAACTCCTGGGCTCGAGCAATCCTACTGTCTCAGCCTCCCGAGTAGCTGGGACTACAGGCATGCGCCACCATTCCCGGCTAATTTTTTTCTATATATATATTTTTAGCTGTCCAGTTAATTTCTTTGTATTTTTGGTAGAGACGGGGTCTCGCTCTTGCTCAGGCTGGTCTCGAACTCCTGAGCTCAGGACGATCCGCCCGCCTCGGCCTCCCAGAGTGCTAGGATTACAGGCGTGAGCTACCGCGCCCGGCCTGAATGGTCTGTTTTGAGTCAGATATCTATCCCCAGACCAGTTGACTGTGGCCAGTGAGGCAAGATGCCTTTATATATTGGGCTGAGCTCACCAGGGCTGTAGGGGAGTAGATGCTTCTCTAGGAAGTGGGGATGAGGAGCCATGGCTACCTATCTCTTTTTCTGACTCCAGCTCACCATTGGTATACTGAGGTAACACAGGTAACTTGTGACTCTCTTGGTGACTTATATCCTGCACTACCCATTTCAAATTTCTTGCTAACTTGCTGTTGGTTGTGTTAATACATTTGTATGTTTAGTTAGCTTTCCTAGGATAGCAAGTGGTACTTTAGGGTATGTGGTAGCTCCATGAACCCAGACCTTTTCCAGAAGGTCCAATTTCTTTTCCTGCTTAGATAATGGACAAATTCGAGCCTACACCTTAGCTGGACATCTGAAATTATAGCTCCTAATATTTATCAGATTGCATTTAATGAGAAATCCTTTGGGGCTTTGACAGAGGCCTGGCAGGTACAGTCTTTGAGAACACCTAGTATGTATGTCTGAGATTGGTGAAGTTTGAAAATGGAAAAAGGCTTTGTTAAGTTAAAACAGCACTAAATAATAATTTATTATAATTACCTTTGCTCATTCAAAAATGTATGTATTGGTTGTCTATTGCATACTAGGCACTGTGC
>RJWJ010037542.1:0-15476 GCA_004363605.1 Indri indri
ATAATTGGAACTCTTCTGTCAGATTGTCTAATGCCAACTTGTCTTCTGACACTGCTTCTTGCATGTCTTCTTCCTCGTTGTTAGGCACTGGTTCAGAAACACTCATCTCCATCAAGCCATCTTTTGTTAATTCCTCCGGTGTGGTGTCTTTTAGGTCTTGAATTCTCTAAGATTCATATCTTGAAACCTTTAACCCCCCACCCTTTTTTGTCATATGCGCAATCTCTTTCATGATTTCCTTGATTGGCTCTGTTGTAAATCCTGTGAAGTCATGCACAACATCTGGACACCATTTTCTCCAGAAGGAATTCGTTGTTTCAGGCTTGATGGCTTTCACAGCTTTTTCTGTAACATTGATGGCATCTTCAATGGTGTCATCTTTCCAAACTTTTATGATGTTCTATCAGGGTTCTCTCCCATAGTATTGACAATTCTTTCCATAAAGTACCATGTTTAATGAACCTTAAATGCTCTTATGACTCCCTGATCTAGAGGCTGAATTAGAGATGTGTTAGTGGGCAAGTAGACCACTTCAGTGCCTTCAGTGTTGAACTCATGGGGTTCTGGGTAGCTAAGGCATTGTCTAATATCAGAAGAAATTTAAAAGGCAGTCTCTTATTGGCAAGATGCTTCCTGACTTCAAGGACAAAACATTGATGAAGTCTGTCCAGAAAAAGGCTTTTCTCTGTCCAGACCTTCTTCTAGTACAACAAAAAGACAGGCAGCTGTTGTTCATCTTTTCTTTTCAAGGCTTAGGGGTTAGCAGGTTAAAGAGAAGGGCAGTCCTGATCATAATCCTGATTGCATTTGCACAAAACAGTAGAGTTAGCTTAGCCCTCTCTGCCTTAAATCCTGGTGCTCACTTCTCTTCTTTTCTAACAAACATCCTTTGTGACATTTTTTCCCCCAGAAACACTTTCAGGTGCATTAAAATCTGTTCAGGCAGATATCCTTTCTCCTCAATGATTTTGTTCATAGTGTCTGGGAACTTGTCTGATGCTTCTTGGTAAGCTGAAGCTGTTTCTACTGTTATCTTGACATTTTCATTTTAATTTAATTTTATTTATTTAGTTTTGAGACAGAGTCTTGCTCTGTCACCTGGGCTAGAGTGCTGTGGCAGCAGCCTACCTCACAGCAACCTCAGACTCCTGGGCTCAAGTGATCCTCCTGCCTCATCCTCCCTAGTAGCTGGGACTACAGGAGCACACCACCACACCTGGCTAAGTTTTTCTATTTTTAGTAGAGATGGGGTTTCCCTCTTGCTCAGGCTGGTCTTAAACTCCTGACCTCAAGCAATCCTCCCACTTCGACCTCCAAGAGTGCTAGGATTACAGGTGTGAGCCACTGTGCCTGGATAATCTTGACATTTTTAAAGCTAAACTTCTTTCTAAAATTATCAAACCATCCTTTGCTGGCATTAAATCCTTCAGCTTTATATTCTTCACCTTCTTCTTGCTTTAAATTGTCATATAATGACTTCACTTTTTCTCAAATCATATTAGAGAGTGTAGGTATGCCTTTCTTATAGCAATCCAGTACCCCCATAAAAGCTACATTTTTAATATGAGAGAAAAAAAGATATTTCACAAAAAGTGCACGTTTTTTGGACCTGTAGGTATAGCTGCCACAATGGCTTCAAGAATTTCCTTTTTTTAAAAAAAAAATATTTTTTAAAGTGGTCCTATGCTGGATTCATTTATCTTGAAATGGCAGGGAATTGCAGCTGCAGACCTCAATCAATTCATACCAAGCAATTCAACTTTTTCTTATAATGTCATGACTTTTCCATGCTTCTTGAGAGTGTTTCCAGCATCACCAGTGCACTTCATATGGTCCCATAGTGTTATTCAAAGTATATGGTATTGCACTAAACATGATGAAAAACAGTAAGAGATCACTTTTTACTGTGATACCCAATTTACTGGAGAGGCGAACTCTTCACATGGAGATGATCTGCATCACATGGCATTTTAAGTGGATACTCACAACACTTGGGCTCACAGCAATAGCAATAGGGGTGGCTATGAAATTATTATAGTAGTGTACTATGTACTACAGTTAATTTTAAGCAGTTATGACTTAATATTGCATCTTTACATTTGTTTACATTTCTTTAACTGCAAATGGCACTTTGTATGATCCGTGTTTGTGTAATTTTAATAAATTTCAACTTTTTATAATAGATTTGTGTATATTTTATGGTAGTAAACGATAGAATAGACTTGTAGCTATGTGTATTTTATGCATTCATGGCACACCAAATTTAACTTGTTCTTAATTTTTTTGATATTTCTAGGCTATGTGGTTTGTATGTTTTTTCCAAATTATTGAAAATCTCCCCCAAATTTCCCAGTATATTTATTGAAAAAAATCTTGATATAAGTGGACCCAAGCAGTTCAAACCTGTATTGTTTAAGAGGCACTCCATAAATATTCTGGAATGAATAAAGAAACACAAGGAAAGCCAACTATGACATCCCTAGGGGGTGCTCAAGCTCCAAGTCTTTTTTACTTATGACTTTAGCCAGAGTAAAATTTTTCTCTACTGTTTCATTGTAATTTATTAAACATTTATTGAACACTGTGGGTTTCCTTAGAATTGCAAAGATAACCAAGATTCATTTTTTGCTCTTGAGGCATTTAGACTGGCAAGTCCTGCAGGTGATAAATCACAACAAGGCAATCCACTAAGGCAAAACACCTGGGCTTTTAGACCCAGTGTGATTTAAGGGGTGTTGCAGCACCCAAAATATTTACTTCAAGACTATGCCAACTATCATTATAGATCACCCTGAGTCACTTGTAACTGTGCCCTCGAATTCCTTCCTCCTTAGGAATTCCACTGAAGCTTGAGCAGTCCCCAACCTAAGAATATCTAGGATTGATAACAATTTAAGAAACTCTTCAGAATTAACTTTGTCTTCCTCCTTAGAAATAAGTTCAGGATTGACCAAACATAATTAGCATAGAAAATCCTCCTCTCTTTGTCCTTTAAGGCCAGTTACATATTATTCGATGGTCAGTAGATCCATTTGAATTAATGGTCACATGCATTTAGCCATATGCCCCCAAATTTGGGCACTGCCAGAAGTCCCTGAAGGGATAATGACCTCTTCCTGGCCATAGCTTCTAATTGCAAATGGCTACAATACCATAATTTGAATAGAGGTCAGATAATCATTCCTTGAAGTTTTCCATAGTACAATTGCATATTTGTTTTTCCTGGCAATGATCAAAGGCTTTCAGTTGTGCCTAATTAGAGAGTGGGATTTTTAAGTGCCCAACAATTAAATGTATTACCAAAAAAAAAAAAAAAAAACCACAAACAAACAAACAAAAAGCACACATCACCTGTGCCCTAAACTGAGCTGGAACCCATAATTCTCCCAGGCAAGAAACTTATTTTAACTGCTAGGAACTGTACAGCACGGTTTTTATTTTTTGATGTTAAATTGGGAATTAGATGGGCAGAGTAGTAATTCTTAATAGAAATTGCTTGGCTCACTCCCTCTGTCTCTCTAAAAATTTATATCCTAATATTAGCTTTTCTGTATTCTGTAAGCAAGATAAAACTCAGTTTTAATAAAGATACCTGTTAAAGGGTAGTAATTGCCACAGGAGGGTCCTAATTCTTATCCACCCCTTAGGCAGTACATGCAAACTGAAATAAAACCTGGAGACATCAAGAGGTAGAGGATTAAAAAATAGGGAAAGGATAATGCATAATGTTACCTTGCATGAGAAAGCCTTTCACATCATACAAGGGACCAACACAGATGTTTCTAAATAATGGCTGGTTCCACAAAGAATGTGTTCCTTTAATAGCAAGAGCCATATTTTTGTGTTATGCTGGCTCACCACACATTTAAAATTGACATACATTGGAGCACTTCAAATTTATATCTTCATTTAGGCCATTCATTTAATAGGTCAAATCATCATTATATTTCACTGGTATGGTGGATTTTAATTCATTTAACATTTTAATCTTTCATCAGTTTTTCATTTCAGGGGATTTCACAGCATATATGGGATTTGTATAAATTTGTGTGCAGTAAATTTATTCTTTTAACAGTTTTATTCTTTCATCAGAAATTCATTTAAATGGATTCCGCTATATATCACTTCCCCTTCCAGTGCAGCTTTAGGTCAGGCTGTAATTGATGCAAAAGCAATGAGGTATTAAAAGAGATAGGAAATATCTGAAATTGGAAAGGGTTCAAGAAGTGGGCTATTGTAAGGGCATTATGCTCCTCAGATAAGGTGGAGAGGGGAGAATAATATAGCATTTTGATCTGAAGCCTTGCATGCTTTATAATTCCAATTCTCAACAAAGTCAAAAAGATCTATTTTATCTAAGCTTGTGTCTTTAAAATAAAATTAACTGCTTCAGTGCCCTAAAACAGCCCCCATATGGCCACGTGAATGTACATGCTTGTCTTTACCATCCATTTGAATTAATGGCACAGCTTCTTTCAGTGAACATTCTATCTCCTCCCTCCCCCCTGCCGACATTCATTTAATGACATCCAAGTGATAAACATTAATATAATAAATACAGTAGCTATGGAAATAACCCAGGGAAGAGGTGCATTCTATCATGTTTTCATATAGAAGTAGATGAAAATCACCAGTAGTGCATTATAGCTGGCGACAGAAAACTGCAGTATGAGAGATGCCTCTACGAACGAACAGAGGGGCTGGTGCTTGCTTTGAGTGCCTTGGAAAAGTAAAGAGTGACCTTGAGAAAGTCCTCTTCGCTCTCTAGGTCTCCGCAAAGAAAGTGACTGCTTTTATGGTGCCTACTGTAAGAGGGCGTTGATGTCTCAGACTGGTTAGTGAAATGTGGTAGAGAAATGGCAGGTGGAAATCGACCTTTGTTTGAATTTGTTAATGTTTCTTTAAAGAAAATAATGACTTAGGAGGAAAAGAAAAGAAAAAAAAGAAAGGAAGGAAAGAAAGGGAAAAAGAGGGAAAAAAGGAAGGGAGGAGGGATGGACTTACTTTGTGATATTGTCATTGTTGCATTTAATATACTCCTTTATGAGACTGACAGCTACTTATTAGTCTTCCCCTGGTTTATTGGCACTGTGGACTGCCTGTTATGCCAAGTGTCTAATAAATGTTTGTCGAATTGAATTGTATGGAATTAAAAGAAGAAAATTAATAATGCTGGGAAAGATGATCCATAGTATAATGTGGTATTATAAATATGAAGTCCATTTACTTATCACTCTATCCATAGAGAATATCCCTTACTGCATCTGGCTAGGGAAAGAAAGTAGCTGAGAGAAAAAAGGTTGCACTCAGACTAACACCAAAATTAGTATTTCCAATGACAATGATGACAGGTCATGCAAGATTATGAGAGCGTTATAAGAGGATCATACCTTATTTCCAGTCTAATGTCATAGTGAGCTCTCTTGTGGCTCCTCTTATCAAATTATAGAGGGCCATCTATATGTCTAGGTCCATGGCACTTTTTATACAGGAGTGTACAAGTAAGTTGGGAGCAATCACTGGATTTTCCTATATATTCAGTGTAACTTCGTTGGTTCTAGATCCCACAGAATATAGAAGGTCTGGTATATTTCCATTTATGTATTTAAAAAGCTGTACTTTTCAACAATGGCCTAAGGGAGAAAGGGAGAAAAGGAGAAAGAAAGGGATAAGTTTTTTTTTGTTTGTTTGTTTTTTACCTTGGAGGCTTCTGGCACTTCCGTGGACTGCATGCTGGCAAATCTGGTCAGCAGTTTTCCAAGCCTATTTAGGTGAGGCTCCTGGTCCTCCAAAGGGCACTGTATGCCCCAAGAAGTTTATTACAGTAATGTGAGAGCATCTTACCAGAGGCTAATTTTATTTGGATTTAACTTATCAACCTAGCTGTCAAACTGCAACTGGGAAGGTGAATTTCACTGTATGGACAATTACATGACCTTTCGAATGATAATTGCATGAATTCTTACGCAGGCATATATTGATGGAGGCTGACAGATGTTAAAAAGGGCAGCACCACAAGCCACATCATGGAATCAAGGATAAAAATCATCTTTCCACTTGTCCTTCCTCTATTGCTATTTTCGTAATGCATGAAAACCTTCTTTCAAATGCAAAATATGAAGTAGGCCCTCATTTATCTAACTGATCTTGCCCACATGTTTCCTTTAGTTTTGGCTGCTCTTCCAACCAACAACCTCCTGCCAGCAATTTCAGGTCAATCTGCTCATCTAGATGGTTGTCTAGTTATTAATCTTTTTTCAATATTAGTAAGATCTTCACTTACTACTTGAGTAATCTAGTTCAGGATGAGTTAAGAAAGTCTGCAAAATTGCAGTCATCAATTTCATGAAGACTGAGCCCCACCATGTATTACAGGATTTGAGCATCATTAGTGTTGTTGGAAAAGGTATAACAAGTTCCCTATGCACTTTTCAAAAATTCATGCTTACATGGTGTATCTTTTTCCATATTTTTACTTTTAATCTACCTATGTTGTTTTTGAATTGAGTTTCTTTGAGACAGTGTAGAGTTGGGTCAAGTTTTTTATCCATTCTGCCAATCTCTGTTAGTATATTTAGACCATTTATATTAAAGGTAACATGATAGGGCTTGAGTTTGCCATATTGTTTGTTTTCTGTTTATTCTATTTCTAATTTCTATTTCTAATCTCTCTGTCTCTCTTTTCTTGCCTTCCTGTGAGTTACTTTGCCATTTTGGGGGATTCCATTTTGATTTATCTATGTTTTTGAGTCTATTTGCTGTGTATTGAATTGTGCCCTCTCCAATTCATGTGTTGAAGCTTTGACGTACAATGTGATGGTATTTGAAAATAGGGCTTTGGGGAGGTTATTAGATTTAGAGAAGATCATGAGGATGACACTCTCATGATGGGATTAGTGCCCTCATAAAAGAGGAAGATGAAGAGATCTCTTTCTCTCTCTCAACTCTTGGACAAAGCAGAGGTCACACGAGCACACAGCAAGATAACCACTCCCTACAAACCGAGAGAAAAGGCCTCAGGATGAAACCTACCTTGCTGATACCTTGATAAATTCATGTGAGAAATAAATTCATGATGCTTAAACCACCTAGTCTATGGTATTTTGTTATGGCAGCCCAAGTGGACTGATATAATATTTCTTTGTATAGTTTTTTTAGTGGTTGCTTTGGGTATCATAATATGCAATAAAACTTATTGTGATGTACTTGTATAGACATTTTACCGCTGTGAGTGAAGTATAGAAACCTTACTTCCATTTAGGTCTCTTTATCCTCCCACTTTTAAAATACAATTAGCTTGAATATTTTCTCCTCATTAATTGAGCACCATATCTGATAGTGTTCCCCTAGAGAGGGCAAGAGGGGGAAAGATAGTCATTTTATAAATGGTGCTTGGTCAATTGGATATTCAGAGGGGAAAAAATACATATATCTCTACCCATATCTCTTGCTATGCATCAAAATCTATTCTAGATGAAGTGCAGATCTGCAAGTAAAAGGTAAAACAATAAGCGTTTTAGAAGATGTATAGAAGAATATTGTCACTTTCTGTGCTACCCAGATAAAGGTCCATACAGTGTCGTTGTAGATTGTTGTTGTAACTTAAAGGGAAACTTTCACACTGTCCAGAGCCCTTGATGTTCTGGAAATGAAGGAAGAGGATTTCCTCAAATTCCTTGCAGCAGGGACCCACTCAGGCAGCACCAACCTTGACTTCCAAATGGAACAGTACATCTACAAAAGGGAAAGTGATGGCATCTACATCATAAATTTGAGGAGGACCTGGGAGAATCTTCCATTGGCAGCTCATGCTATTGTTGCCATTGAAAAGCCTGCTGATGTCAGTGTCATATCCTCCAGGAATACTGGCCAGTGGGCTATGCTGAAGTTTGCTGCTGCCGCTGGAGCCACTGCTGTTGCTGGTGCTTCACTCCCAGAACCTTCACTAACCAGATCCAGGCAGCATTCCAGGAGCCTCATCTTCTAGTGGTAACTGATCCCAGGGCTGAACACCAGCCTCTCACAGACACGTTTTATGTTAACCTGCCTACCATTGCTCTGTGTAACACAAAGTCTCCTCTGCATTGTGTGGACATCGCCATCCCATGCAACAACAAGGGAGCTCACTCAGTGGCTCTGATGTGGTGGATGCTGGCCCGGGAAGTTCTCTGCATGCATGGTGCCATCTCCCTTGAACACCCGTGGGAGGTCATGCCTGATTGCTACTTCTACAGAGATCCTGGAGAGATTGAAAAGGAAGAGCAGGCTGCTGCTGAGGAAGCTGTGACCAAGGAGGAATTTCAGGGTGAATGGACAGCTCCACCTCCTGAGTTTACTGCTGCTCAACTCGAGGTTGCAGACTGGTCCGAAGGCAGGCAGGTGCCCCCTGTCCCTATTCGGCAGTTCCCCACTGAAGACTGGAGCACTCAGCCTGCTACAGAAGACTGGTCTACAGTTCCCACTGCTCAGGCCACTGAATGGGTTGGAACAACCACTGAGTGGTCTTCAGCTGTTCTTCTACGAGCTGTTAAACAAGATGGAAATAAGGTTTACAGAAAATAAACATCAATCTCTAAAAAGAAAAAAAGAAAGAAGGAAAAAGACTATCGTCAAGATCTTAGATTAGGCAAACATTTCTTAATGGCCCAGAATTAATAACCACAAAAGAAAAAATTGATAAATTAGACTATTTTAAGTACATCTGCTCACCAAGCAACACTATTTAGAGAATGAAAACGAACCTACAGATTGGGAGAAAATATTTTGCAAGTCAATAAGAAAAAGATAGAAAATCTAAGTAGAAAAATGAGTAGACATCCAGTGAAGAGGATGCCAAAGTGACCAATAAACGTATGATAAGCTGTCCAACTTTGTTCGTCATTAAAGAAATGCAAATTAAAATCACAATTTGATATGACTGCATGACCATCAGAATGGCTAAAGTGAAAAACAGAAAATATCAAATATTAGTGAAGATGTAGAACAACTAAACTGTCATATGTTGCTGGAGGAGTGTATATTAGTGCAATCATTTTGGAAAATAGTTTTCAATGTTAACTAAATTTGAACATATGTATATCTTATGACTCAACAGTTTCAATTCTAGTTATATGTTCAAAAGAACTGTATAGATATGTTTACCAAAAGATAAATACAAAAATATTCATAGCAGCACTACTCATAATAGCCCCAATCTGGAAAATATCCAAATATCTACCAATTGTAGAACTAATAAATGCATTATAATACAATCACATAATGGAATACTATACAGCAATAATAATGAGCAAGCTACAACTATAACCACAGTGTGGATGTATTGAATAAACGTGGAACCAAATGAAAGAAACCAGATACAAAGATCACATACTGTATGACTACATTGTATAATATTTACACAGAGACAAAACTTACCTGCAGTGTTAGAAGTCTGGGTAGTGCTTATCATTTGAGGGAGGAAATGACTAGAAGAGGGGACAAGAACGCTGGTCCTGGGATACTGGTAATTTTCCATTTCTTAATCTGAGTGTTGGTTACATGAATGTGTCACATTTGTAAAAATTAATTGAGCTTACGTTTGTTTTGTATTCTTTTTTGAACATAAATTATTGTTTAATAAAAATATGCCTATATTTTAAAATATAATCAGATTTTATTTAAAAATAAAATAAGACAAAACAACTACATTCGTTTAGTGTTATCAGTTTTAGTTTTTATGCAATCTTTATGAAATCTGTTTCCCCAGGCTACAGAAAAGGAAGGGACAATAATCAAGAGATAGGAACTGGTGACATGCTCCTTGCTCTCTAAGCCACTATTGTGGTTTCGGAGTCATATCTCATGCTTCTTCTCCTTTAATTGAACAGATCCAAGTACAGTCTATTTTGTCTGATATTAGTATAGCCACTCCAGAGTTTCTTTGGTTAATTTTTGCATGGTACATCCTTTTCCAATCTTTTATTTTTAACCTATTTGTTCTTTGAATACAAAGTATGCCTCTCATAGACAGCAGATAGCTAGGTCATTTTTTTATCCATCTCCTAATCTCTGCCTTTTGATTGGAGTGTTTAATCACTCTATGTTTAATGTAATTACTGATGAGGTAGGATTTGTGTCTGACATTTTGGTAGTGGTTTTCTGTGACTTATATCTTCTTGCTCCTCTCTCCCTACATTACTGCCTTCTTTTGTGTTAAATATTTTCTAGTGTAGCATTTACATTCCCTTGGCATTTATTTTATTATGTTTTTGATTCACTCTCATGATGGCCCTGTGGATTACAAATAACAATTTATAACAATCTAGTTCATATTCATGTTATCTTAATTTCAGTGTTATAAGAAATTTTGCTCCTATATAGTTCTGTTCTCTCACTTTCCTTTGCTATATTACTGTCTTGCAAATGACATCTTTATACCTTATAAGCCCATCAACTGAGTTTCATAATTACAGCTTTGCATAATTGTCTTTTAAATCAAATAGAAGAAGAAAAAGAGTTAAAAACACAAAGTACATGCTGACTATTATATTTACCTCTATAACCAAACCAGTGCTTTTTTATTTCTTCATGTGAATTCAAGTTACTATCTAGAGTCCTTTTATTTCAGCCTGAAGGACTCTTGTTAGTATTTCTTGTAACAATAGTGATAAATTATCTCAGTGTTTGTTTATCTTCATTTCTTATATATATTTGAAGAATGGTTTTACTGGATGTAGACTTCTTGGTTGACTGTCTTTTTCTTTAAGTGCTTTGAATATGTTGTCCCACTGTCTTATGGCCTCCATGGTTTCTGATAAGAATTTAGCTGTTAATCTAATACATATCTCTTATACATAAAGAGTTATTTCTGTCTTGATGCTTTCAAGAATCTTTTTGTCTTTCAACTGTTTGATCTATATAACAGTTTGATTATGATCTATCTAAGTGTGAATAACTAACATTGCCAATAATACTTGTGTTGACTTTACTGATTTTACTACGGAAGTGAAATCTGTCGCCAACAGAGATCCAGCTCCTTTCATTAAGTTCCCAAAAGGTAGCTTCACGTTCCCTTGGCCTAAGTACATATATATGTCTGTGTCTTCCCTCAAAGTTATCTAAGTGTGTACAAAGATATCTGATCACACTTATTACACCAGGGTGAAGGCCAGTCCCTTTGCTTTTCATTTGCTGTCTGGGATATTCTCCTCATAGGGTTAGGACTGCTTTTATTTCTTCTCTTGTTGGAGTTTCAATAGGTGTCCTCCAAGGTTTTCTTTGCCATTCTTCTAAGGAGAATCAAATATCCTCATGCAAGTAAAACTGATAGTATCATGCTCAACATTATGGAAGTAAGCCGGATGACTTGGCTTTTCTTCCTTTCACTGACCACCTTGTCTCCAGTTCTTCTTTCCTGAATTGATAAAGAAGATGATGAATTAAAGAGCTAAAGGATCTACTGAAGTGATCGAGATTACTGTGCCTCAACAGAGTATAATTACTTTGCCAAAGAGATTAGAATGTATCATAGTAGTAAAGAGATACGAATTGGAGTGAAAGACAGGGACATCTGTTTTTGGTTTTTGTGGGATTCCTTTCCTCTCTTCTTACCAGATGCAGAGTTCAGTGAGGTTATATTCCGGTAAACTGTCTTTGAAAATAACTGTGCTAAGTGATGCATCCAACTTTAAAATTAACTCTTCCACTTGGAAAGAGAGGGATTGTAATAAGATAGTGGCATGAGACTTTGAGCTCACTGATTTCCACAAATGGAAAAATAAACAGGCTTTGATGAATTTGTTCCTCATTCGTTTATACAGTATGGAGTTCTGCAGTGGTCTTTTTGTAACTTTCCTTAGAGAGGCTGGATATGTTCAGATAACTAGTATTCCCTGTCTTTCAGGAAATTGCCAGTACAAAAGAGAATAATCAATAACCAGGTAACTGAATGAGAAAGTGGGTCTTGAGGCTCTCTTCGATTTGACTCTTATGTTTTGTTTTGTCTTGTTCTGACTGCATTAGCGGTTATTTCCAGGAACTCCAAACTTAATAAAAATGTGATAGTGAGAAGTACCAAGCAATGGCTATCACACTGATATATTCGGTTATTTGGCCCCTCCAAATCTCATGTTGAAATTTGATCTGCAGTGTTGGTGGTATAGCTTATTGGGAGATGTTTGGGTCATGGGGGCAGATCCCTCATGAATGGCTTGGTGCCCTCCCTGTGGTAATGAGTGTGTTCTCTTTGTATTAGTTCATGGTGAGAGCTGGTTGTTTAAAAGAGCAAGGCACTCCCTCCTCCCTCTCTTGCTCCTTCTCTCGCCATGTAATACACCTCCTACCCTTTTGTCTTTTGCCTTGATTGGAAGCTCCCTGAAGCTCTCACTAGAGGCAGCTGCTGGCACCATGCTCTGTACAGTTTGCAGAATCATGAGCCAAATAAACCTTTTTTCTTTATAAATTGCCCAGTCTCAGGTATTTCCTTTTTAGCAACAAAAAATGAACTGACACACACACACACACGCACACACACACACTAATACAGGAGAATAAATTGCAGTGCTCTTGGGATCTTTTATTAGGGTCAGGATTCTTTCAGAGAGAGATCCAGTTTCTGAGGGAGAAGTTGACTATGGCTGAACACTGATAGCTGTTCTCCGAACTGGAAGACTTGTATGTATCCTTTTATAATCCTCCATCCTAGTAGATCATCTAATATTGCTGCTTGAATTTCTCTACTATCCTGTGATTAGAAAAATACTCTGTTACTAAAACTATTATCTTTAAATAGATCTTGGTTCATAAATCATTTATAAACCAGAGAGATTTTAGGTACCGTCTTAGCTGGCTAGAGTGGTTACCCATGATTGTAATCAATCATTACAAAAACTCTAGATTTGCCATTCATGAATTTGGCATCAATATTTTTTTTATTAAGATTAAGGTTTTCATTTAAAAATACAGTCAAGAAGAAGAATTTCTTAAACTATGTATATCCTAGGGCTTCATCGGATGCACATTAATTAGGCTATTAAGTAAGAAATATCTGATTTCCTTAAGTGCTATGTTTGATAGCTGATATCTCTGACATTTCACTTTGATACTTCTTATTTTATTTTTATTGTGAAGGTACATCCTTAGTCTTTCAAACACATGTTTTGGCTTATGAATATCTTTCAAAGTTTTTTTAAAGCAACTTTTGTGAAATCATGGATAAGTCAAAAATTCGTATTATTTCAAATATAAGTTCCGTCGTGGAACCAATGCAGCACAGACAACCCAAAATATCAATGAAGTGTTTGGGAAGGAGGTGGCTAATGAATGCACAGTAGTCAATGATTTGAGAAGTTCTGTTCTGGTGATTTTAATATTGAAATTGAGCCATGTGGGCAACCTGAGACCAAGGTGGATAGTGATGAGCTGAAAGGTGTAGTGGAAACAAATCCATCTCAACCTACGTGTGAATTAGCAGCAAGGTTTCATGTTACTATTCCAACAATATTGGACCATTTGAAATAAATCAGCAAGGTGAAGAAGCTGGATAGATGGGTTCGGCATGAATTAAACAAGCATCAGAAGAGAAATCGTCTCAAAGCTTGCCTTTCTTTGCTGTCACGACGTAAAGGCAAACCATTTCTATACTGTATTGTTACATGTGACAAAAAATGGATTTGTTTTGACAATTGCAAGTGTTCAACACCATGGTTGGATAAAGATGAAGTGCCGAAACACAGTACGAAAACCTAATATTCATCAACAAAAGTTAATGGTGTCTGTTTGGTGGTCCAATGCTGGTATTATCCACTACAGCTTCATGAAACTTCACCAATCATTATAGCAGATGTCTACTGCAACCAGCTGGATGAAATGATGAGGATGCTTGTGATTAAGCAACTGAGATTGGTCAACAGAGACAGGCCAATCCTCTTGCAAGACAACACTTGACCACATGTCACACAAACGACCCTGCTCAAGCTATAGAAGCTGGACTTGGAAACTCTCTGTCATTCACTGTATTCACAGACCTTGCACCAACTCATTACCACTTCTTCCAGGCTTTAGACCACTTTTTGTAAGGGAAAATACTCAATTCTCAACAAGCTGTGGAAAATGCCTTTCGTCATTTCATCACCACTCATTTTCCAGGCTTCCTCGCTGCTGGCATAAATAAGCTACTGTTAAGATGGCAAAACTGTGTGGATAGTTTAGGTGCATACTGTGATTAATTGTACAGCTTCTTGTTTGATATATAATAAACTGCACTTTTGATATGAAATCAGACATTTCATATTTAATGACCTAATATTGGTTATCACATTGATAAAGATGTGAATAAACTGAAAAGGATATTGAAGAGAACAATGAAAATGATTAAAGGGATGAAACAGATCTTTAGTGTCAAGATTAAAGGAATAGGGTCTATTTAGTTTAGAGATGAAAAACTCAAGGGAAGTCTTGATCACTATTTTAAGACTGATTGAAGGCTTTTATGAGGAGCACACCTAACAGGTATTCTTTCTGTCCACAGAGAACAGAATGAACAAACATATTTAACTCTTTATCATTATTATTATTTTACTTGCTGATTAACTGCTTAGCTAGATATTAATGGAGTTTATTTCCCACTGCCTAAATCACTCCCTGGCAGTAATTTGGACCCTTAGAGTTGTACATTAATTTTTTCAGGGCCCAGGGACACCATTTAGTACTCTCGAGCAATAATGTTATGTACTAAAGAGTACAGGGCAACCTGAAGCTGGCTCACTGATCATTGAGTTATAGATCAAAAAATGACTGTAAGAGATCATCTGGCCCAGGCTCCTGAGGGGAATAATGGAATCATAAAAAATAGGGGTTTTATTCACTTCTTAAAGCTCTCCAGGGATGGGCACTCCACATCCTATCTCATTCCATGTAATGAGAAATCCGTGTGTGTGTATGTTAGTATACACATATGCTAACACATGCACACACACACATGCACACACATAGTTTCATTACATACATTTCCTAAACATATGAAAGCATTTTGTTAGATGCTGATGGTTAGGGGATGGGAAAAGGAGGGTATTGAGTTGAAGAAGAACCCATTGATTCTTTTTTTTTTTCCCTTTCAGCATTTTATGGGGGTACAGATGTTCAGGTTATGTATGTTGCCCTTGCCTCCCCACTCCCCCCCAAGTCCGAGTTTCAAGTGTGCCCATCCCTTGGATGGTGCGCATTGCACTCTTTGTGTATGCAAATACCCATCCCCTCCTCCCCCTTCCCCCCTGCCCGACATCCAATAGATGTTATTCTCATATGTACACTTATGTGTTGATCAGTTAATACCAATTTGATGGTGAGTACATGTGGTGCTTGTTTTTCCATTCTTGGGATACTTCACTTAGTAGAATGCGTTCCAGCTCTATCCAGGAGTATACAAGAGGTGCTGTATCACCATTGTTTCTTAAAGCTGAATAGTACTCCATGGTATACATATACCACATTTTATTAAT
>RJWJ010037543.1:0-15462 GCA_004363605.1 Indri indri
CAAGAATGGAAAAACAAGCACCACATATACTCACCATCAAATTGGTAGTGACTGAACATCACATAAGTGTACATATAAGAATAGCATCTATTGGATGTCGGGTAGGGAGAGAGGGGGAAGGGGGAGGGGCGAGGGGGAGGAGGGGACGGATATATGCATACACAAAGGGTGCAATGCGCACCCTCCGAGAGATGGACATTCTTGGGACTGGGACTTGGGGGGAAGGGGGGGCAAGGGCATCATACGTAACCTAAACACCTGTACCCCTATAAACAACAAACAATAAAAAAAAAAAAAAAAAAAGAAAGAAGATGATAGTGAAAAATAACACTACTATGGGATTTTCTGTATAATATCGACCATAATAAAAACCTATAGAAATTAAAATATGCTGCTCTGATTTTTCAAAGTCATATATAAATTGATTCAATGAGTCTTCTCCTGAAAATTTATTGTACAAAAATATCCACATGGGCAATAACGTGACTGTTTATAATAGAAAAATAGTAAAGAATATCATTAATAGAGATTGAATGAGATACAATGCAGCCTTTGAAAATACTAGTATTCTATAAAAATTTAAATGGAACACTATTGACTATTATATGGTTGTGGTCAAGAGTGTAGACACTAGACCTAAATTACATGGATTTAAATTTTGGCTCTACCTGTTACTATACAGCATAATCTTTGGTTATCTAAATACTGTATGTCTCCGTGTCTTCATTCATTATAATAAACAAACTTTCATGAATACCTCAGGGAGTTGTGATGTTTAAAAGAGTTAATACATGTAAAGTTCCTTGAACAGTGACTAGGACCCAGTAAGTTTTATATATGTTTTGTAAAATAACAATTATTATTGTTCATTCTTATATGAAAAAAGCAAGGAGCAGTTGAGTATGTAGTATGCTATTAAATCAGTAAAAAACATAAGGTTTGTGTATTTTATACACATACAAACACACGTACCTATTATATGTATGTGTATATAACATCTTCATAGGATATATAATAAATTGGTATTAATATATGTAATTGATACTGTATGAGAAAAATATTGCTAAAAATAGTGGAGAGGAGGTAGTGAAAAAGACAACATTTCACTGTATACGATAGGCAGGAATGTATGATACCTTTGCATTGATTTCTAAAATTAAATTAAAAGCATATTTTAAAATAGCATGGTATTCAAACTGAGTCATTGAACAATCAAAATAGAGATAGTGTAAAAACTCTATGCATGTATGGAAATTTAGTCTATGGAAAAGGTGGTTCTTCATTAGAACCATTTTTAGTGACCATTTTTTCCAGTCAAAAAAGGTCAATCTTGTGTTGACTGATGAATGATTTCTTTCATCACGGGACCAAAATCAAAAACCAAGAAAACCTATTTTTCTAAAAGTCTTTCTTTCCATTTTCGAGAGAGACAGAGACGCCTCTATAATCTAACAGTAAGAGGACTCCGGAATTGAGCACCTTCATAAGGTTAGTCACAGCTTAATTGCAGTTTTCTTTCAAAATAGTTTTCTACAAAATTTCAGAAATTCTCTATTCTTCACTAGGTATTCTTAATGTGACTTCTGCTTCCAGATATGAAAAGCAGCTTGTATCAGAAAAATCCACCTAAAGAAAACCAAAAGCTGTAAAAAAAATAAAAAATAAAAAAATACAAAGTATCAACTTTCAGAATTCATTAGGGAAGTCAAAGTAACTAGAACTTGAGGGACCATGATATCATGGAAAGAAAAAACATAAAGAAGTACACCCCAAAACCTAGCTGGCAAGGGGCCAAGTGCCCAGACATAAAGTGACAACTGAGATACCAAATAACAGCCAGAGCGTTTGGCAGTCTTATGATGTTAAAGAGATAAAAATTGGATTTTGGAGTCCACTAAGATGTAGAAATCAAAGAGACTTTCATTTAAGACCCCTGAAGTATAACACCCTAAGAATCATTGCAAATATGAAATAAGCCAGCTTCACAAACACTAAAATCCAGCTCAAGTCACCTTAATCCTTAACTAAGAGCAGGGGCACCTCCCTTTACACTAACTTCCTGCTAGAGTAATTCAATCATTTATGTAGAAAGATAAATTATTTTTCACAGACTCCACATAATTTTTATATACAAATATCTGTAGCAAATAAAAAACTGCCAGATGTAACAAGAGACAGTATCAATTGATTAAAAATGCAGGTATTAAAAAAAGAGAATTGAAACAGAGCCACAGACAATCAGGAAAGTGGTGTTCTCTGTTTCTCTGTCATAGTCTTAAGATAACTGTATTTAACAATCAACAAAATTGGCAACTAAATGGAGACTTTTATTGGAAAATTATGAACTTAAAGATAAAGAAATCTACAAAACTACAATACATTAATGGAAATTAAGAACATAATAGACTTAACTGCAAATTACAAACAGCATAAGAAAGGGTTAGTGAACTAGAAGATAAGTCAGTAGAAAATATCCAGATCAAACAATGAAGAGAGGAGGAGGATGAAAGATACAGGAAAAAAATGTGGGAAGATATGTGGGACACAATAAAAATATATAATTTGTATTTCTCAGAAGTGAGATGGGGAAGAAGAAAGAAGCAATGCTTGAAAAGATGTTGGTCAAGAATTTCCAGTATAACAGTAACAAATGACATCAAAAAACAAGTGTAAGTATCTCCAGGAAGTCCGAGGTACATAAAAGCAAAGAAATCTACAGGTTGGAACATCATAGTAAAACTGCCAAGCAATCAAATATCAAAATAATAATAATCAATAAATAATAACAAATCTTAAAATCATCCAGAAAAAAATTATGTTTTCCAAATGACTTTCAATGTATGGAATATAGTGGGATATTTAACTAGACAATTCATTTAAGAGTCCAAAACAACAAATGTTGGTGAGGATGTGGACAGATAGAAACACTCTTACACTTCTGGTGGGAATGCAAATTAGTGCAACTTCTGTGGAAAAGAATTTGGAAATATCTCAAAGAACTAAAAATAGAAATATTATTTGATCCAGAAATAGCACTACTAGACATCTACCCAAAGGAACAAAAGCCTTCTACAATAAAGGCATCTGCACTCGGATGTTTATGGCAGCACAATTCACTATTGCAAGGATGTGGAAACAACCCAAGTGCCCATCGATCCATGAGTAGATTAATAAAATATGGTATATGTATACAATGGAATACTACTCAATTACAAAAAACAACGGTGATCTAGCACCTCTTATATTTTCCTGAATAGAGCTTGAGCCCATCCTCTGAAGTGAGGTATCACAAGAATGGAAGAATCAGCACCACATGTACCGGCATCAAATTGGCACCAACTGATCAACACTAAGGGGCTCATACCGTAGTAATATTCATTGGGGGATGGGGGGCATAAACTCACAACTAATGCAAACAGAGATCATTGCACAGGGAAAAGGGCACACCTGCAATCCTGGCTTGGATGAGGAAAAGTCACAACATGTGACCAAAATGTTTGTACTCCCGTAATATCCTGAAATAAAAACAAAAATTTTCTCTTACCAATTTGTCTCCTTAAGCTAGATCTTTTGAGTATGTATTATTAAATAGTTTCCTAAGGATGCTGCAGGAAATCACCATACACTTGGTGGCTTAGAACAACAAAAATTTATTCTCTCACAGTTTTGAAGGCTAGAAGTCCAAAATCATTAGGTCAGTATGTCAGCAGGGCCATATGTCTTCTGAAGGTTTTATGGAAGGATCCTTCATTGTCTCTTCCAGCTTCTGGCAGCCCAAGACTTGTCTTGGTTTTTAGCAGCCTTACTCCAATATCTGCCTTTGTCTACACATGGCCGTCTCTGTGTATATGCGTGCCTGTGTCTTCTCTCCTCTTTTAGAACACGAGTTCTTAAAAGATTAGGATTGGATTGCATTTAGTACCAACCTAATTGAATATGAACTCCTTTTAAGTAATTACATCTTCAAAGATTACATTTCCAAATATTGTCACCTTCTGAGGTTCTGGTAGACATGAAATATTAGCAGCACCATTCAACCCACTACAGGGTATGACGAAACAATTACTTTTACTTGTGTATAATCAATTTCCATCCATGTCTTTCAAGACTGAAGATGAATGGTTCATGTACGAAAGATAGATACTTTAAATTAAAACGATTGTATAACACAACACAATCTGCTGTAAACTCATTTCGATTTTAATTCATTTGAATTGATTATATATTACAAATCTATGCAAATATCAGAATAGTTTTCCTGTCAAAAATAGCTGGCTCCTATAAACTGGTGGATTTCAGAACCTTTAGAGGACAATTTTCATAGTACCATAGTATACAATCTAATTTTTTTCCCCACCATTTGAAAGTAAAATAAAATCCTAAGAGGGATGAAGTACACTCCTAAGATTAAAGTTGATGAGAGTAAAGTATTAATAAAAATCATAAAATTGTAAGTTCCCCTAGGAAGTTCATGTAGCATTATTGCATTGCTCTCATCAAGAGTAGGAAATGTGAAGTTCCATACAGAACTGTGGGGTTTTATAGCGAGAATGTTTGAGCCGCCAGGAGGAAAATAAAGACTCTAGGCAAGTAGTGGAAAAGAACAAAAGGATGATAAGGTACAGAAAGGTAAAATAAGCTACAGATTGGAGAAAAGGCTGAAGAATGGCTGTTTTCCTTTATGCTAGGGGTTCACAAAAAGGAGCTTGGAGAAGACTTGCTCAATATTCCTTCTTTCCTTAGTGATTTGGTTTTATCTAAAGGAGTCAGTCATTACAGATAATGTTATGTTTAAGTATTTTGAAAATGTGCTTCTTACACCATGTGCTTTGTATCAACCCTGTTAATTATAAAAGCAATGTAAGATTAATACCGAAGCATTACTTTTTTGAATAGTTGATAAAATCTGTGTATGTCAGAGTGGAAAATCAATAAGCATTCAAAGTAATTTTCGCCTGATTCACTTAAAGTATTTCTGATTTCCATTTAAAACTAACTGATAGCCTAGAAAGTGAGTGCAAGAAGATGACAAATGCTGCCTTGGCCGTTTATGTTAATAATTTTATTGAGTTGCTTACATATGATAATTTGAATAATAAATGTCCTCACTTCCTTGGGCTTATTTTAAAAGTCATGTTTTGTTTTGTTTTTTTTTTTTTTTTTCAGAATATTAGGGGAGTAGAAACACTTTGGTTACATATATTGCCTTTACAACACAGTTTTTAAAAATTTGTAGCAATTGCAATCAACAAAACAAAAAATAAGTTGACATTGATTTGCATATTTATTTGCTATAGCTCTTCTTCGTCAGGGGACAAGTCCCTGATATACCAAAGAAGATGATACTGATAGGTCTCTATACAACTATCCTTTTTTCATTTAAAGTTCATAAGAAAACTACACTTTTATTTCTGCAAAATTATCCACCAAATCAAAGTCTACCTGATTTTATTTTTAACTCTGGCTATTTACACCCAGATAGATTGTTAGGGTAAATGTTTTGTGGTTGAAGTAATCTCTGACCGAAGTAGACTAATGGAATAATGCTAAGATTAAATTTTGATGACAAAGATGTTTTAAAGGCCTTTTCTAAGAATTAAATCGTTAAAAGCACTTAAGAGCTTTTCCAGGAATTTTAACATTGTTACTGTGGCCATTAGTAAACTTCTTTTCTGAAAGTAAGATTCACTATCTGGAATCTGTTACTACTTCAAATTAATGTAGTGAAATATTTGTAGCAGAAACAAGATTACCTAAGATCATACATACATAAGATCATATACAGTGAAAATAATCAATCATATCCTATCTTCCCATTTTAAGTGACTATGTCATAATCCACATGAATTATTAAAATGATGGAATTAAATCATTCAAGATTAGAATAATCCATGCTATGTGTTGACCACACATAACTTTAAACACCACGCCATAACTATTGTTACTCACTTAAGAAAACAAAAACAAAGCATTGGCCTAAATCCATTCAATCTGACCAATATATTCTGAAAAAAAAAAAAAAAAGTTGACCTCAAGTCAAATAAATCAGCATCAATATAAAATTGAAGACGTAGAGGCTGGCAAATTTTATTTAACTTCGGTTGTTGTTATGGTTGTTTCTGTTGGAAGGCATCACCATAAAGGCTGACCTCTCAGACCATAGTCAAATCTGCCTTTATCTATGGTAGACAAATATGTTCAAAACTAATAAATAATATAAGCAAAATTTTCTCCCCCTTTCCTATTAGTTCTGTAAATGGTCATCAATATAATAAAACAAAATAGAGAAAAATGAATCTTCTCAGTGCATGAATGCAATTTTTTTTTTAGCGATCATATGGCTTTTCAAAGAATTTTCCAGTGTTCAAAGATTCAGTTTATGTCCATAAAGTTATGAATTGTAAACAGACGAGTTTTCAAAAAATCCCAACAATAGTCAAAAGGAAGGTTAACTGTGTAAAATCCTCAGATGGCATCTTGTCCATTCCAAATACTTCATTAGAAAAAGATGAAGATGGTTTAAAAGTTTGATTAATGTCAGCATAATTTTCTCTTCTTGGCTTACATGAATTGTCTTATTTATGTTAAGTTCCGTTTGCCTTCTAAAATATCTATCTTTTGGCTTCTTCCTTAGTCTTTTGTTATTATATTTTATTGGACATAATAATTTATCATTTTTTTTGGATGCAAAGTTATACCACCTTTGAATGAAATCAACCACGGGCACAAGAAAAACAATCACAACTTAAAAAATGAATGTGTAAATAACCAAATGAATTAAATTATTTTTTCATGAAATTAAGAAGACATGGCCTTAATTTATATCATGTTTTACCCATTTTGAAACTAGATTTTACTACTTACTATTCTAAGTATGCCTGTGTAATTACAGGGCTTTCATTCTAAGATCATGTTATTAACATAACAATAAATTTCATTCTTTCATTTTTCTATAGTGCCCTATAAAAAAAGGAATGCTGAATAGCTGAATAGCTGTTTGTTGTTTTTAATATTATCAAACATCTAAGGAAACTTCCCTGGGAATCGAGTTCAATTTCTTTACCCCACTGCAAGACCCCATTGCAATGGTCCTGATACTATGGCCATGCCCTCCTTTGAATAAAATCTCCCTTACCATCTTTTTAAAAAGAAAGAAATAAACTTCCCTGAAATTTTTACCTTATAATAACTTTCATTATGATATCATTATATTTTTACTTGAAAGAAAAAATAGACATTTAAAAAATAAAAAATTGTATGACAGAGATCATTATGTATGGCAAATTTAACATTATTATTAACCTATTTGAACTCATAAACTACTCTGCTGCATATTCTCATTTTACAATTCTCACGTAAGAAGTTTTGTTTCAACTAAAATTAATTAGAACACAGTCAATGAATTGAGGTTAATATCTATAATATGTAAAATATAATCAAGAATCATTCCATTCATGAGTAAAAGCTGCCCTTAATATTATATCTACTGAGTGTCTAGCCACATGCTTGGCATTTCAGATGCATAATCACATAAAATATCTCACTTAGCTTTTAAGTAAATTTTATGCCCATGTCCATCAATAGGAAGTGGAATATTTAAGCAATATTCTAAATCAAAATATGATTTATTTATCTAGGTATTCCTTAGAGCCCTTTCATTTCCTCATATGCAACACTCTGTGCTAAGCTACTTTAAAAACATGTCGATCACTCCTTTTGGCTTGGTCTTGCTGGAAAGTTCAGTTAAAAAGATATACCAAGGAGTCTAGGGGAGAAATATTTGTAATTCTATCTATAGGTTATGTAGGAGAAGTCCATGTGGGCAATGGTTGATATACAAAGAAAAGCGATCATTTCTTTATAGTTTGAGCTTGTTTCTTATCTGACTCATTGAGATAAACAAATGTATATCATCTTCACATATAACTAAATTTTTAAGATTTTTTTGTAATATTCCAAGCAAAACACTACACATCTGAATAGGAAAATATATGAACAATTGCCTTTAGGCACACATACATACTAGCATAAGATAGAAATTTCATGACTACACATCTGGATTTATAAAAAAATTGCTGTAATATAAATTAATGAAAGCAGGGTTCCATGTTCATTTTATTTATAGAGCCTTCAAACCTTGAAAAGTGGCTGGCTTATTAACACTGAATGAATATTTATTAAATTTGAGTGACTGGTGTAATGCTGGGTACATAGTAGATGTTAAATAAATGGTTGTGAGAAAAATAATGTAATGATGATGGTATTGTTTTAGAAATAGTGTGGAATCATAACTTGCCACTTTCCTAAAGGTTAAATGTTACTCAGGTTACCTAATTTCAAGAATTGAATTCAGTTCCTACTCACATGGAATCTTTTTTTTTTTTTCTTTTTATTTTACTTATTTGCTTTTAAAAGACTCAGCAAACCAACTGTTTAAATGCTTGGTCCTGTCCAAAGTTATTTTTAGCAGTTAGAAACATACTTTTTTGAGTGAACTTTATGTTAATATTTATATGTTGACAGTAGAGTCCTGATGTCTTCATTTCTACACACACCTGTATTCCTTGAAGTAGGATTCAGAGACCAGCTGATTCCTATTAAATTATCCTCAGGTAGTTTGTTGGATTTAGGAAAAAATTTCATAGAACAAATTTTTAACAGAAATGTGCTAATACGAGGCAATATACTAAGTTCTAGGATATAATGTTGACAAGACAAACATAATCATTGGCTTTACTCAGCATATACCCTGTGGCTTAGAATATATTTTTATTACTATTATATTATCAAATAATAAAAAATGGACAAATTCTTTAAAAGTTGCCCAGAAACTTAAAAAATTCTTAACAGCTTTATTGAGGTATAAATGACATCAACGAACTACTCTGATTTAAATTGTAAAATACAAAAATTTTTACACACACACACATATGTATGAAAACATCACCGCAATGAAGATAACAAACTTATTCCACATGCTGAAATCCCCCAAATTTCCCAAGTCTCTTTTGCAATCCCAAACCTATTGCTCTATCTATTCACCTCTCTCCCAGACAGCCACGGATTTCTATTGCTATAAATTTTCTTGCACATTCTAGAGTTATATATAAATAGAGTTATACGGTATATATTCTTTTGTTTCTGGCTTTTCCCCCAACCTGGCATATTTATTTTGAGATTAAATTGTAAACTGTATGTTCAATATTTTTTTTCATTTTTATTCCAAAATAGCATCCATTATATTTCTTTAACAACAGCTTCTATATCTATTAACCTGTTGATGCTCATTTTGATTATTTTCACTCTCCTGTTGTTATGAGTAGAGCATCTATGCATTCATTTCTCTTAGGTAAAAAACTAGAAATTAAAGAGCTGGATCATATGGTATGTGTAATTTTAACTTTTTTTTTTTTTTTTTTTTTTTTTGAGACAGAATCTTACTGTGTTGCCTGGGCTAGAGTGCCGTGGCGTCATCCTAGCTCACAGCAACCTCAAACTCCTGGGCTCAAGCAATCCTTCTGCCTCAGGCTCCCAAGTAGCTGGGACTACAGGCATATGCCACCATGCCCGGCTAATTTTTTCTATATATTTTCAGTTGTCCGATTAATTTCTTTCTATTTTCAGTAGAGATGGGGTCTCGCTCTTGCTCAGGCTGGTTTCGAACTCCTGAGCTCAAACAATCTGCCCGCCTCGGCCTCCCAGAGTGCTAGGATTACAGGCGGGAGCCACCGCGACCGGCCAAATTTTAACTTCTTAAGAGTTTGTCAAATTGTTTGCAAAGTTTTTGTACCTTATTTATTTATTTATTTATTTTCTTGTAGAGAATGGATCTTTCTATGTTCCCCAGGCTGATTTCTAACTCCTGCTCTCCAGCAATCCTCCTGCCTCAGCCCCACCTAGTAGCTGGGACTAAAGGTACTTGCCACTGCACTTGGCTTTTTGTGCAATTTTATATTCCTACCAGCTGCACAAGAGAGCTTAGTTCTCACACATCCTCTCCAACACTTAATAAAATCAGCCAGTTTCATTTTAGCCATTCTAACAGATATCTAGATGTATCTCATTATGTTTTTTAAATGTTTTAAAAATATATCTATTGCTGTTTTGCTTATTTTTATCCATGATATACATAATGTTTCTCTTGATAATTTTGGTTTTTAATTGAGATAGCATTCACATACCATAAGTCTTTCCTTTAAATTGTAAAATTCTGTGGTTTTTGTTATATTTACAGAATTGTCAAACATCACCACTCTCTAATTTCAAAATATTATCATCATCACAAAAAGACACCCTGTACTCATTAGCAGCAACTTCACATTTCTCCCTTCTTCTATGCCCTGACAACCACTAATCTATTTTCTATCTGTATGAAATGCCTATTCTAGAAATTTCATATAAATAGAATCCTACAATATATAGTATTTTGTATCTGGTTTCTTTTACTTACCATAATGTTTTCAAGGTTCATCTGTATTGTAGTATACATTAGTAATCCATTCACTTTTTTGGCTGGATAATATTCCATCATCTGTTTGTATCACATATATATTAATTAGTTTATAGACATTGGGTTATTTTCATTTTTGGCAATAATGAATAATGCTGCTATGAATATTTGTGTACAAGTTTTGTGTGGGCCTAGATTCTTCAATTCTCTTTGTTATAGATCAATGAGTAGAATTACTAGGTCATACAGTAACCTTATGTTTAACTTTTTTGGGAACTGCCTAAGGGTTTTCCAAAATAATTGCATAATTTTGCAAACTTACTACCAGTCAGTAAGGGTTCTAATTTTTCCACATCCTCACCAATATTTTTTACTCTCTGTTTTTGTCATCGTTGTTGTTGTTTATATCCATCTTAGTAGGTATGAAATGGTATCTCATTGTGGTTTTTACATTTTCCTAATAACTAATGCAGTTGAATATCTTTTCATGTGCTTTTTACCATCTATGTCTCTTCTTAAAAAATACCTATTTAAATGTTTTGTCCAGTTTTTAATTGGGTTGTCTTTTTATTGATGAATTTTAAAGATTCTTTATATATTCTGAATTCCTGATCATTATTGCTTATATAATTTGTGAATATTATCTCTCTATGTACTTCTCACCTTCTTGATAGTGTCCTTTAAAATACAAAATTTTACATTCTGATCAAGTCCAATTTAACTATTTTTTCTTTTGTTCCTTGACCTTTTGGAGCATAGCTATGAAACCATTGCCTAATCTGAAGTCAAGAGATTTGCATCTATGTTTTTGTTAAAAGATTTATAGTTTTAGTGCATATGTTTATTTCTTTGATCCATTTTGAGTTAAATTTTGTACATGTTATGAGGTAGGGGGTCCAACTTTATTCTTTTGCATGTGAATACTTAGTAATCTGAGCAGTATTTGTTGAAAAAACTATTATCATTCCTTTTAATTGTTTTTTCTCTCTTGTTGAAAATCCATTCAGCATAAATGCATGGGTCTACATCAGAAGTCAATTATATCCCACTGACCTGTATGAGTATTTCATGACAATGTCACAAAGGCTTAACTACCAACAGAATTTGAAAACAGTTTGAAGCTGATTTGAAGTAGGTTTCAAAATTGGGTATTATGAGTCTTCCAATTTTGTTCTTTTTTCAGGATTGTTTTGACTATTTGGGATCCCTTACATTTCCAGATAAATGTCAGGATCATCTTGTCAATTTCTACCAAAATGGTAGCTGGGTTTTATTAGAAATTGTATTGAACCTGCAGAAAAATTTGGGGAGTATTACTGTTTTAACATTTTAGGTCTTCCAAACCAAGAATGTCAAATATCTTTAAATTTATGTATGTCTCCTTTAATTTCTAACAATAAAGATATTGTCTTCCAATATAGAACCATGACCCAAACGCCTACCACTAAGCTCCACTTCCCAATATCACCACATTGGGAATCAAATATCAACATGATTTTGGTGGGGACAAAACACACCGATACCATAGCACTTCCTAACAATCCCTATATCTGTATCATATCTGAGTCTCGTCTTCAGACAGTGGGTTTTCATTGTTGGTGGAGGTGGCATTTCTCTTTTTTGGTGGGCCTGTGTCTTAGGATTATGACCTTCGCAATTGTTTCTCCAGTGGCAAAACATTTTCCTCCTTTGTCCCTTACTCCCTTCCCTGGCTGCAGTGTTCCCAAATGATTCCATTGAAGTCCTTACCCCTGTTGAATTGTTTCTGGCCCCCTTTGGTGAGACAGAAAGACTTGAGGGGGCTAGAGTGGGAGATTGTCCTTCCTCCAGCTGGAATTAGGGTCCACAAAAGTCTTTTGTTCTTAAAGTCAAACCTTTGTTATGGGGAGAAACTTGTGGGTCTATGTCACAATGATTAATCTCCCCCTCCCCTTTCCAGAGATAGTGGAGATCTTTCTTAGGTCTTTATCATGAAAACTCACTGGGGCTCCTGGATTTAAAGCACATAAAACATTGAGTTCACCTAAATCTATGGTCTTTAAGATATTTTTCACTCTTATGCTATACCACACTCAGCCTCCAGCTATTTGTCATTATTCCCACTGCTGTGTTTCTTCCACTTAAGTTTCTATTGACCTAGCCAGAGCCTTCTGCTCCATGTAGGCAGAGCCTGGCTGTGTCTCCATAAATAAACATTTCTAGATTTGGGAGCGGTGATTTGCCCTGCAACCTCAGTTTCAGATTGAACCAAGAAAAGTCAAACTGAAAATGCTTTTCAGTTTGTCCATATTTTTCTTATTTTAGGAATGGAAATGAGGACTCCAAGTTCTTTACATGTCCAAACAGAATTGGAACTCCGGCTCATTTTTTTCTTTTTTTAAACTTAAGTTTACAAGGCCTCTCTTGCTCTTCCAGACATCTAAATGTTGGATTGCCCTGTAAGGTCTTGTGTTCTTTTTCCTTCTTTATCCATAGTCAATGTTTAAGTGAAAGGTTACAAATTCGTGGCTTTAATATCATTTAAATGTATATGATTTTCAAACTTATATCTTTAACCCTGAAGTCATCACTGAAGCCCAGATTCATACACTCAAAAACCTACAATCTTTCTTACACACAGTCTCTCATATCTATGTGTGTGTGGCAGGGAAAGGGATTGGTTGTGAAATTATCAGTTGAATATGTATAGAATCTGCAGTTTAAAAAGATGAAGAAATAAGATTTATGTCAAAAATAACAAAAGTACGGAGACACTGACCCTGCAGGCATGCTGTCACTCAAGGCTCATATCTTAAAAATAACTAGCTTCAACAAATATTTACTGAAAGAATGAAGAATGCTTTGCACTGAATTCCTGGCTAAATATTTAAATGTATTATCTATTTTCATGTACATTAACTTCAAAATATTTTTAGTTATAAAATAATCTGAGTATAAAATATTTTGAGATTAAACCTTCATTTTAATGTTATTAGAATTTAATTTGTGTTTTCATACACTGAACATATATGATATCTTCTACATAAAAACTTTCAATATCTCTCAGTCTTCCAAAGCTGCTGTGAAGAAATTTTTGTGTAAAACATTTTCATTTTGTTTTTCTTTAAAAAATAATTGCTGGGGACACAGTGGAATGTTGTGTCAAGAATGACAGCTTATTCCTGAAGAAACTCTAAGGCTTTGGTTAAAAATAACAAAAAAGAATAATATATGAGAAAATGAGAGAATGAAATTTCCAAGATACTTCATTGCATATTTTTTTAATTCATTTGTTTCAAGTGAACCAATATATATTTTTGGAATACAGAATGTCCCTTTCTGTTATTTTTAGCAAAATGGATTCCTTGCTGCGATAAGTGGAGCAATTGTTAATTTCATATCGAAATGGATTGTACCAAAGCAGTAGGTCGTGTTTTCATTTAAGCTGTTGAACAGTTATTTAGTGCTATAAATAGTCTAAAATATTATGCCAAATATTTTTCTTTTAAAAAAAGTTATTGAAATAATTGGAATAACATTTAGCATTTGCCTCTGTGCTTGGTATGTTTCTGATTTAATCTTTGTAATAACATATAAATGTAAGGATTATGAGTCCCATTTTATTGACACAAAAATTGAGTGCTGGAGAAGTTATTTCACCCAGTCATAATGGGTACTATGTGCCAAGCTTTGACCTGAGTTCTGTGTGATTCTATTTTTTTTGCTTATATTTGCATTTTATTTTTTTAATTTTATTTTTAGTTATTAAGGATAGGTAATAGTTGTGCATATTCATGGGATACATGAGATTTTTCCTTTTTTATTTTTAATTGCGGGTACATAATAGTCATTTATATTCATAAGGCACATCTGATATTTTGATAAAAGCCTACAATGTTTAATCACCAAGTCAGGGTAATTGGGATATCCATCACCTCAAGCATTTATCACTTTTTTGTGTGTATTAGGAATATTTCAATTCCACTCTTTTAGTTATTCTGAAATATACAATAAATTATTGTTAACTATAGTTGCCCTATTGTTCTACAAAACACTAGATCTCATTCCTTCTATTTCTCTGTATTTTTGTACTTATTAGCACCCTATTTTAATTCCCCTCTGCACTAGTTTTCCCAGCCTCTGGTAATCATCATTCTGCTATTTATCCCCCTGAGTTCAATTTTTTTAGCTCCTACACAGGAGTGAGAACATGTGATATTTGTCTTTCTGTGCTCAGCTTATTTCACTTACTATATGTCCTCCAGTTCCATCCATGTTGTTGCAAATGACAGGATTTCATTCTTTTTTTATGACTGAATAATATTACATTGTATATATGTACCCCAATTTTTAATTCATTGATTCATTGATGGGCATTTAGGTTGATTCATTGATGGGCATTTAGGTTGATTCCATATTTTGGCTAATGTGAATGGTGCTGCAATAAACATGGGAATTCAGATAGCTCTTCAATACATTGATTTCCTTTCTTGGAGATATGTACCCCAGCAATGGGATTGCTGGATCATATGGTAATTCTATTTTAAGTTTTTTGAAGAACCTCCATACTGCTTTCCATAGTGTCTGTAGTAGTTTATACTTTCACCAACCATGTATGAAGATTTCCCTTTCTCTGTATCCCCACCAGCATACATTATTATTGCCTGTTTTTTTTTCACTTTTAACATTTTATTTTATAAAAGTTAGGCTTACAGAAAGTTGCAAAAATTATACAGTGATCTACATATCCTTTATGCAGCTTCTACTAATGTTTTTTTTTTATTGTTTGTTATTATAGGGGTACAGATGTTTAGGTTACGTATGTTGGCCTTGTCCCCCCTTCCCCCCAAGTCCCAGTTTCAAGTGTGTCCATCTCTCGGATGGTGCGCATTGCACTCTTTGTGTATGCATATATCCGTCCCCTCCTCCCCCTCGCCCCTCCCCCTTCCCCCTCCCTCCCTACCCGACATCCAATAGATGTTATTCTTATATGTACACTTATGTGTTGTTCAGTTACTACCAATTTGATGGTG
>RJWJ010037544.1:0-15479 GCA_004363605.1 Indri indri
GTAGGAAGATCCAATGCTGCTCCCCCCAGAATGCCTTCCCCGCCAGTGGGCTCTCTTAAAACTTAATGTGGAAGTACATTATTTTATATAAAAATCTACATTCCCCGAAGAGGTAACACTTTAGACTGTCAATCATTTATACCTCAGTATGAATTCATTTCAGATCCTTTTCTAAAACTAGGTATTGATAGGAACAAAAAGATCATGCCTGAGAGGACACTTCTGTTGTAAAAGGAGCCTCAAGGAAGGAGGCCAGAGAGGCAAAGCCGACCTTTGTTACTTTGCTTTGCTCAGAGCTGGTGCAGCTGAGGAACATGGCCTCCTGCCCACTAAGCACACTGCAGCCAACTGTGGTTTGAGCCAGCTTTCTAAGAACATTGACCATTTGAGCTTGGCTTTGAACCTAGAAGTTCAAATCCAAGTATAAAGCAGGGTAGGATACGCCTGAGTCATCAAGATTTTATTTTAATATTTGTCAAATCATTCACTTCTTTTCCTGCCCCTCCGACCACCACTAGGAAAATCATTCCAATAACCCCCTAATTTGGGACCAGGTGATCTCCATGGCATGGCCAAGAAAAGTCCAGGGGCAGAGATATCTAAGACAGCTATTTAGTCAATCATGATAATCAATAAATCACGTTTACTAGGTACTTTCTATATGCCAACACATGCTGAGCTTTTTATGGTGATTATTTCTTTCAATCATCACAACAACCCATAAAGTAAGTTTATCATTGTACAGATGATAAAACTAAGGCTCAGAGGAATTAAGTAATAGTCACGTGGCTTGTAAGCAGTAGAGCTGGAATTCAACCAAGGCTGTGTGACTCCAAACTCTGAACCAATAGGTTGAGCAGCAGCGACCCTTAAGAAGAAGGGCTGGTCGCCCACGGACTCGGCTGGAAAAGGCCTGCCTCCCTGTGTATGCTTCCACTCAGGCCTCGTCCTTTCACCAAGGGACCTGACAAAAGAATTCTCCTCATACTACCTTCCAGGTAGCAGCAGAAAGGAAACCCCGGCCCAGCCCTGCGGTGTCCTTGAAGGAGAAGCAGACCCGGCTCACAGCCGCCCTCTCTACAGAGGAGCACCTAGGCTCCCCACACCTTGAAATGAAGTAGTGGCTCAGACAAGGGTTGGAAGCCATCAGTGGACAGACAGCACAATTTCCCAGTCTTTCCCACGACTTTCCCAGTCCGTGTCTTTCAGCAGCAGAAATAAGGGCAGGATAATTTTAGCTCTGCGTGCCTTAGCACGCTCCGTCTCCCCTGCCACCAGGCTGGCTCCCAGACCCAGGCTGACTGTGTCCTCCTGCACCGAGGCCCTCAGACCCAGCCAAGCACCACAGACTCCAGAGTTTGGGGAGTTACTGTGGGTCTCACGGGGACAGGGCTCAGGGCTAGCACCAGATCTCGCGGCACGCTCCAGGGCTGTCGTGGCAGCAGGAAGCCACTTCCTCTCTGGCCACAGTAATGAAGTAGTGACCTCTGAACACACAGGGAGACGCTGCTGCTGCCACCATCTGCTCAGTGATGCAGGATGCTCCGGGCGGCTCTAAGTGGGCAGGAGACAGGAAGAGCGAAAGTGTTACCTGAGTAGGACGCTGAGATGGTGGACGTCCTTCGACCTGGAAAGAGCTTCTTCACCAAAGTGCCTTTTCTCATTTTTCACACACCTTCCCTTCACTTTTCTCTCTTTGGTTCTAGTGGCTTTTCCTTCTAGATTTTCTTCCTACTTCTGTAGATGGGCTTTTATGTGTGCGTGTGGGTTTTTGTTTTTGTTTTATCCCTTTTAGAGCACTGTCTACCTCTTTTTTCACTTTCCCAATTTTATGGGTCTTATTCCTTAATGGAAAAAATCTCGAGTCTCATAATTTCCACTCTAACCAGTTTTGCTCTCTTCAGCCCCTCTGTCTTTGCTCACTGAAGTCCAGACATAAGTGGTTATTGACCGAAAAGACTCATCTGAGATAAGAAGTACATACACGTATACACATTCCTCTCTCTCTCTCTCTCTCTCTCTCTGTCTCACACACACACACACACACACACACACACACACACACACACACAGCCTTCCCATGCCCACGTGGGCCAGAATACTCTTGGCTCAACCTCATCGGAGCCATTGGAGATGATGACCTGTCTCTCTCCAATTATGGTCTCGACATCAACGTGACACCTCACCTCTAATCATCGTTAGAACTCAGGGACTGAGTTTCCTTAACTCTTCGTGAATTGTAAGTGACCCCATAGAGCCAAAGACTGGATGAGCACATACCAAGGGGTGCACCAGGTATTATCACTGGATGGCACTATTTCTCATTGGCACTCCCCTGCCTAGGTGGCATTTAGAGTTCTGAAAAGCTGCCTCTATTCCCTGTCTTTAAGAAAAATGTGCACACTTGCAAACTATTGCCAAGCTAATTCTTATTTTTCAACTCTCCCCACTACCTTTTACTACTTTCATGAATATGAAAAGTCTTAGCATTCCTTTTGCCTTAGTTTCTTCATCTGTAAAATGGGGATAGTAAGAATTACCTATCCCTTAGGGTCATTGTGTCAAATAAATGTGAAACCGTTCTAGTTCTTGACTGTAAGCAACAGAATCTAACTCTGGGCAATGTAAGCAATGAAATAGCTCCTGGGCCCAAGAGAAAATACCTAAATGCCCAGGCCCCAGAAAAAGCAGGGACCAGGGAAGCCCCAAGATTCTGGGTTATAGGAATGAATAATTTCTTCAGAGCAGACATGTCAGAATTAATCAGTTCCAATCATTTCTCCATCCTGTTTCATTCAACTCAAGTTTCATGTTTCTAAGAGAGAGGGCTGATTGGTCTAGCATGGGTCATACACCCATCCTCTTTACCTATGGAGGGCACAGAACTTTGATTCGCAGGTGTGGTATGAGGCCTAAAATTATGGCCTGATATTGTGTGTGCCTTGACATCTGGGAAAAATGAGGGAGGCCTCGAAGGATCTGATTGCAAATTTCCCTCCTCTTCTGCTCCCTAGCCAAACAACCCTCCTTAGCAAATGAAGAAAATGCAATTCCTACATACTCCTTAGTAGTGGGTTTCAGTTCCTTTTGGCCTGTGGAATTACGCAAACAACCCATCACATCCTCATACGGTAATGGGACACCCCACCCTCTTGCTACTACAAATTCTGTCTCCCACAGCCCCTGCTTGTTCACTTTACTCCCAAGCACAACCCCCATGTGGCCCTGTGTGACCTGTGGTGTCTTCCTCCCCCAGGCTGTGAGTACATGTGACTAATAAGATACTGATGACCTCATCTTCCTAGTGTCAGGGGCCATGTGTCCAGCCATCCCCATAGCTGGCAAGAATCCCTCGCCCACCAATGAGGCAAAAAGGAAGAAAATGACATAAAAGTCCCCCAGAGATTGCATGCAATGGGGGATGGCTGGGTCCCAAAAGGAAAATCCAGGTGCTGCTACTAGGAGATGAGGAGGAACGCAGGACAAGCAAAAACAACAGGCACTCAATACACCATGCAAAGTGCTTAACACAGTAGCCTGAGAAACAGAAAGGATCAAAAAACATAGGTAGTAGTAATATTATTTCCACATTGTCATGGAATTCAACAAAGTCTTTGAAAAGAAACCTCCCATTACAGCATTTTCCATAGAGTACCTTTGGTGCTTCCGCACACCTTTCCCTAGCAGCTTCCTGGCAGTGCGAGCGACAAGCATTAGGGAACCAAAGGTATCTTTAAGGCAACCACGGGTGCGGGTCTCAGTGCAAGAAATGCAAAGACACTGGCAGGGAGCACCCCTTTGCATGAAATTCCAGAGTTGGGCAGGTGAGTGAGGACTGAGGAGTGGATCACACAAGCACCTAGCTCTGCCAATAAAGTCACTGTCAGCCCAAAATGCATCAGACTGGAAGTGAACAGATGATGAATCAGTACCTCCCATATTGAACCACTCCCCTGATTATTTTCCTGCTTCAGGTGACAGTTAAAAACACTTTCTGGCAAGGACTGGCCTTCTAAGTAGACAGTGTGGCCACTGCCTCGTGATGTATCCCAATCACAAGTGCCAGACAGAGCCCCCTGGCCCCAAATATCAACCTGTTGTCTGTCATTCTGCCATTAAAATGTCATTCTTCCAGTTTCCAAGAGTCCTTTTCAAAATGACACAGGTCCCACCTTGTCAGCAAATACTTTCCCCTTACAAAAGTTTGTTCTCCTTAAGCTGAGAACCGAAATAGGACACAGGCTGAGTACCTGACTGGAAGCAGAGCACCTGACTAGGACAAGACCCAGGAGGGAGGAAAGGAGGACTCATAAGTGGCTGGGGACGCACACCAGTGACAAACACTGAGATGGCGACTCAGTGGACCAGGGTCAGCCAGCATTACCCCCATGTCCAGCCATGGAACCATCCAGCTAAGTGATATGGCTGCACTCTGGCATTGCCTTAACCTCTGTCTGCTGGGAGCCCAAGGACTCAGCGTCTGCATTGACAGCCAGGAACACGTTGGTCCCAGACACTGGCTAAGTTCAGAGAATCTCTGGATGCTTCACAGGGCCTGGGATCTCAGCTCCTTGAACACCGGGAAACCTAACCCGATCTTCCCACCATGTCAATCCCTCTTGCCCTCCTTTGCTTTCCACCACCCTGGGGCTTCTAACTGATGTGGTTTAGAAAGCAGAACTCTTGGCCGGGCGCGGTGGCTCACACCTGTAATCCTAGCACTCTGGGAGGCCGAGGCGGGCGGATTGTTTGAGCTCAGGAGTTCGAAACCAGCCTGAGCAAGAGCAAGACCCCGTCTCTACTAAAAATAGAAAGGAATTAATCAGACAACTAAAAATATGTAGAAAAAATTAGCCGGGCATGGTGGTGCATGCCTGTAGTCCCAGCTACTCAGGAGGCCGAGGCAGAAGGATCGCTTGAGCCCAGGAGTTTGAGGTTGCTGTGAGCTAGGATGACGCCATGGCACTCTAGCCTGGGCAACACAGTGAGACTCTGTCTCAAAAAAAAAGAAAGAAAGAAAGAAAGCAGAACTCTTAAGCAGTTGCACGCACAGCTCTCTCGAGTGCCAGAGTGTGAATAATAACAACAGGAGGGGCAACAGTTTTTGAGAGCTTATTAAATGCCAGGAACTTTATAAATATTCTCTTATTTACCCCCTTACAGTAACCCCGCCACGTGAACTTTGTTAGTCCCATCTTACAGGTAGGAAATCTAAGTCCCACGGATAGGAAGTGGCAGAGCTAGAATTCAAATCTAACTCCAAAGCCTCAAACACACGAATTGCCTCTTGGAAAAGGGTGCTGGACTCATCATCACTTCCTAGTCATGCTAAGCAGGCTAGCCATACGCCCATGAAGGACCCATGAAAATGCAACAGTTTTTCCTGAAGTTTTACTCAGACATTGAGAATGTAAACTCATACGACTACTTGGACGTCAATCCATGGCCGCACTTGACCTCAACACTCAGGTCACATGGAGCCCAGGCCATGCCCTACAGGCTTGGTAAATAAATACATCTTGTTCTGTCTGAATTCAACCATAAAATCCAGCTGTCTTTTTAGTCTGTTTCTGGAGTCCTTATTGATATGTCTTTCCAATGTGCTCACATATCACGCAGGGCTGGAGCATAAAAATATCTCTGGCTTGGAACACCAGATGAACGGCATTTACACCTTTTAAAACTGTGGGCATCTTTTTAAATATTCATATTTTACAATAAACAATGCTAACACAGAAGTATTCTATTCCTTCTGCTCTTCTATTGTAGTCATGGAGATCTCAGATTTGGTTGAAATGAACAGATAAAATTAAAACCTGCACAGAAATTTGGTATCAGAGCAAATAATTTTGGCAGTTTATATTTCAGTGGTATTTGAATCTACAGAAATCAATTGTCCTACAGATGTTACCTTGTTCTGATCTCTTAGTGAGGTAGCAAAGAACAGGGGCTCTCTTCCTCTTAAAATCCACACGAGACTCCTGGCAGGAGAGGGGACACAGGCTGCAGCACGCTGAAATATACAGCTAAACACAAAGAATTTCACCCACCTAGTTATTTGGCATCGGACAGGTCAAATTAATCATCTGAATTTAGTATCTTAATAAGCCAAGTCAGCCACTATGGTCTACACAGATAAGAATTGCCAAATTACGTGTCCCCAAACAGGCCATGGAGAATAACTAAGAAGAAATCCCAGGTCATTCCCTTGAACATACGTACTGCTTTTAAAAAGAAACATTGCCCTGCCCAGTGTTGCTCACCTTAATAACTGCCATTGCCCCGTATACCTCCACGCTGCCACCAGGGGGATGTCTCTAAAACACAAATCTGATTACCTGCCTCCCCACTGACGGCGGGGTAAGCCTAAAGCCCTTCCTGATGACTCGAGGGCCTCCCTGCTCTGATCTCTCGCCCCCCGCCCCACAGTCATGCTGTGGTTATAAGAAGCTGTTCATAACCAGCAGTTATTTAAACACTCAAGCTGCTGCCCAAGCCGTTTACTTTGCCTAGAAATACTACCTCTCCCACAGGCACCCCAACCCTGACCCCGTCCCTGCCTGTTTGAAAAACACCCATTTATCTCTTTTCTTTTATGAATACCTTAAGTAACTATTTTATTACAAAAGAAGTGCACAGAAAGTACACTAAATAAAGAAAACAGAAACAAGAAAATGACAAGTATGCATAATGCCATTACCGGAGACAAAATCCTGTTAGCATTTTGGTGTATTCCTTACAGCCTTCTCTATGTGCACATATATAGACATTTTCTACCACACCAGTTCGACTTCTAAGACTCAACTCAAATGCCACTTCCTATAAGAAGACTTTTCTAACCTTTCCTCCCCCTCATCCCCCCAAACTTAATCTCACTCACGCCCACTCGCCCTACAGGTTTCAGCTTAAATGTCGCTATCCTCAGACAGCTCTTTCCTGACCCCCCATAGTAAATGGCATCACCCCAATGACTCTCTCTGATAGCACACTGTCCTTTTCTTTCGTAACATTATCTGAATTTATATTGCATATTTATTTGCATATTTATGCATTCATGTCTCTCCTACCCATTAGGCTACAAGATCCATGAGAGTAGGGACCATGGCTGGCCATGCTTATCGCCGTACCCCAAAGCCTGAAAAAGTGTCTGGCGTCCTTGAACACACCATGAATATGTGTTCAATAACTAAATGGATGGCAGCACCCTTCCTCATGTCCCCACGAACGTCTTACCACGCTCAAATATGTCAACCCATTTTATGACACCAATTACACAACGCTAAACTATATGGTCCTGCAAGAAAGACTGTCTTTAAGTCTATGAAGTCATATTCACACATGAAGTCATAATTACAGCCCCAAAATGCAATGTCACACACATGGTAGATATTCAGTTCTTTTGCATGAGGAAACATTAAATGAATGAGTTACTGTATGAGCAGGACAGCTTTGCTAGTGAAGCTCTAGGGTGATCCTATTTTTTACATAAATCTTTTCTTCCCGGTTTTAATAATGGTTTTCCTATAACTCCAAAATATAACTGAAAAGTGAAAACATTGCTTCATGCTCCAGATGTGTCATTTTCAGAAGCCAAATATCCAGATCATTTGGATGCATAACTGAGCGTCTCTTCATCCAAATGTTCGGCATTTATTTTGGCTCATTCAGAGTCTGGAGGAAAAAAGAAATGGATGCTTTACCCCTCCACCACCAATATAGAGAGGGAATGAAAATAAATAATTAGTGTGATTAAAGCCCACATTTTCAGTGTACCATAATCTTTCTACATTCCAAAGAGCACTGATTTACATAAGAGACATCTATTTATGCATTCATGTCTCTCCTTCCCATTAGGCTACAAGATCCATGAGAGTAGGGACCACGGCTGGCCGTGCTTATCACCGTAGCCCCAAAGCCTGAAAAGGTGTCTGGCATCCTTAAACGTCTGGGATTATCAGTGAGTTTGCTTTCAGCTGAAAATAAGAAAACCCACTGAAAGTGGCTTAACCACCGGTAATATTTATTATAGGACCTAAGAGGAAGTCTGGAGGTTGGCTCGTTCAGCAGCTCAGCAGCATCCACAGATACCTGGGTGCTTTCTTACTTTATGTTCTGCCCTTCTTAGAAAACATCTTTCCTCTTCAGTCTCAAAGTCCAGGTGTCACTTACACAATAAATAGCACCCCGCAAATAAGGCAGTTACTCTCAAGCACCTCTTTAAATTAGCAAAGACATCCCTAGCACCCCTTCTGACTTCTTCTCAGGTTCTAGAGGCCAAGATTGGGTCTTGTGTCCACGCTTAACCCAATTATTGGGAAGGGGAATAAGATTATCACGGCTGGTTTAGATCGTCAGTTTCCAACTTTAGCCCATATCGGAGTAACCGAGAAGTGACCCGGAGTCACCCAGATTTCTGGGCTCCACCTCCAGAGTTTTTGATTCAGGGGGAGGAGGAGCCTGAAAATTTGCCTGTGTAATAAGTGCCCAGATGATGTTGATGCTGCTTATCCCAGGACCACATTTTCAGAAGCTCTGACTTAGACCAATCATGCTCCCCCTACCAGGGAGGGGAGGGGGCCGAGCCCAGCAGGTATCTGGGTTGCCTGAGAGCTATGAGAAATCATGGTTTTTTTAGCAAGGAGCAGGGTGGCTGCAGGCTAGCTATGTTAGGGTCTGCCACAGCAAAATAGAATAATAATAGCTACAATGCATTGAGAGCTTCGTATGCACCAAAAATTGCTCTAAGAACAGAATATAGTGGTCCCTCAGTATCCAAGGGGGATTCGATTCTAGGACTCCTGATGCCAAAATCCGTGGATGCTCAAGTCTCTTCATATAAAATGGCATAGTATTTGAGTATAACCTGCCAGTATCCTGCCATATACTTTAAATCATCTCTAGATTGCTTATAATACCTAATACAATGTAAATACCCTGTAAATAGTTGTAATACTGTATTTTTACAGTATTATTTTTTATTGTTTTATTATTATTTTTTATTGGTTTTATTTCTCGAATATTTTCCCTCCACAATTGGTTGAATCTGCAAATGCAGGAACCCCCAGATATGGAGGGCCAAATCTATACATTTTTAACTCTCCCAAGTGATCCTTTGAGGTAGGTGTTTATTATGCCTGTTTAATAGATCAGAAAATTGAAAATCAGAAAGGCTATAGAAATTGTCCATAGTCGTACTGCTAGTAAGTTCTGTAGCCTGGATTTAAACCTCAATCGGTGTGACTCCCATGGTGCATGCTCTTAGACAGTCAATATGAGTGGCTCTCATTAATATTACTAGCTCTGTGACCTGGGACACTCATCTATAAAACTAGAGCCTTACAAAATAATTAGGAAGACTAAACAAGCTCTGAGAAAATGCGTTGTACATTTCATTTTTTATCTGAATAACCTGCTGCATTATACTGTTAAATGAAAGACATACTATGTCCTGTTATAAGAAAGTGAAAATTGTCCTCATCTTCAATTTCAACAGAAGGAGAAAACTAAGATTGGGGGAAGGATGGGGAGGAAGAAGAGGTTACTGGAAGCATCAATCACTTTCCTATGGAAAAGAGTCAGGCTCAATTTTCTTCCTGAAACCAACAGAGTGTCTCCTTCTCTTTACACACCAATGCCTGAACTGAAATTGTTGAAATAAGATGACGCATCTAACCTCAGTATGCAGATGGAATAAGCTCTCCAGCTCATTTTATCAATGAAATCCCAGAAGGGACTTACCTGCAATTAAAAGAACTAAAAGTCTGGTGTTTCAGAGTCTCAAAGAAACCTGTCCTAATTGATCTCCCTATCTGAGTGTCCCCCACCCTGCGCCCACTGTCCACTTGATTCCCTCCCCTGATGTATTTTCTTCAGAGAACCTACCACTGTCTAAAACTACATTGCCAGTTTGCTTTTTAATTGCCTGTCTCCCCCATAAGAAGGTAAACTCCAAGAAGAGAAGAATTTTGTCTGTCTTGGTCGCTGGTGTGACCTCAATCCCTAGAACAGTCTCTGGCATACAGTAGTTACTAATTAAATATGTTGAATGAATGAAGAAATAAATGAATGGATATTTAAATAACAGACACAAGTTCATCTCTTTTGTCAAGCTGGAATTTTTATTGGGTATGAGATGTAGACAGGTCTAAGCATGACCAAGGGTGTGATGAGCTTCACATGAGGGGCCAAAGCACCTCCTGGGACGAAGTGTGTCCTAATGTAAGGGAGAGTTGAGACATCTAGGAAAGGTGCCAAGGACAAGTAAGTGTTAAGGAGTATTTCTGAGGCAATCCAGGCTCTGTGTCCCAGCAATGTCCTACAACCACAGACTTACATCTGAGTCCCAGAGAGATGGGACTAAGGTAGAACCCAAAAGGAACAGAATGGATTCAGCAGTTGGAGCAGTGGACAACCAACATGTGAATCTGCAAAGAGAAATGCCAAGGACGATATCAAATGTGGGCAGCTCCATGGTATTCTCAGAGGCATATGAAACATCTTCACAAGCAGTGGGGGCAACACCTCCAGTTGGCATTAGCAGCATTCACTGAATCAACTGCACCCTGGTGGACTCCAGCCATGGAGCCTTGAGTGGGTGACTCAGACATGACGGTGTCCATGATATTGCAGTGACCTCAGGAGAACACTGCTGGGCTCCACATGGCAGTTAAGAGGACCAGTTAATGAGCACATGTTAAGCAACACAGAGTCAGAAACCCTGGATCAATATGAAAAAAATTAAAGGACAAGAGAACAAACACACTGTTTTCTGGCTGTTGTCTTGACCCTCTTTTACAGAAAGTTTTCTTTTTATAGTTTTATTCACCATAATATGTATGCTTTACAAAAAAAAAAAAAAGTAACCCAAATAAAACTGGGCCATCTTAAGGAACTCTCTTCTCACCTTGAATCCAGTCTGAACACATTGACAAGTTACAAAAACACGTGTGCATTCATAAATCTGACTGTAATAGCATCAGATGGAAATGGGACATTTTTATGGAAATGTCTAAAGGATTCAGAGGTGGATGTGACACCTTTTATCCCAAATAAACAGCTCCTTCAAATTGCTCTTAAAAATCATGCTTACCTACTCCAATTACCTCCATCAGAGACTAGCGGAGGTGTGCTTCATTAGGTATGCTCTCCCCATGCTCCCGCAGTTTCTTTCTTATCTCAGGGGCTCATCCCCTATCGATCCGGGTCTCTCATTCTCATGCCTAGTCCTGAGCCTTCTCTAGCCACCAAAGCCAGGAGCTGAGCAGCACAGAGTGTCCTTCCTCCTGGGAAAGGAGTGTTAACACTCATGCTCATTTTTCCTCTATCGCAGGAATCAAAACAAGAAAAACAATTTTAAGCGAAAGTAAAATATTAGACTCTTGTAGACTCTTTCTAAAAATTTACTTATAAGTAATAAATGCATTTTTACAAAGGATACCACCAAAAAAAAGAAGAAAATTAAGGTAAATGCAGGAGAAATAGGAGGATACCTTGATATTAGAAACAAGAAATTTCTGGAAATTTTCAAAATGAAAAGGAAAATCCTATTTTTTCTTTATATAGATTGGGGAGAGAGGAAAAGAAAAACATGTCTCAGAGCATTCAAAATAAAGGCAATATCTTTGTACCATTTATAGTCACTTTTGTTAGCTAAGAGCAAAATATGTCACATGCTGTAACTTGGATTCCTCATAAAATTATCATTTTCTTTTGCAAGCTTCCTATCCAATTTGACCGCACCCTATTTTTTTTTCAGTCTAATCCATTTTACTTACCCTAAACTCCAACCAGTTTGCATAGTTGGCTTTAGTTTCTGAGCTATTCACACAATTTCTGCTTCTTCAGGAAAAATGTTTAAAAGATGTTTCTCTTCTGAATCATCTGATCACTTTATCACTGCTGAGAACTTAGCTTAAATATTTTATTCATCATTCTAATCTTTTCCAAAAGATAAAATGTACCTGAAGATTTGTTCAAAACCTTTTTCTTAGTTTTTCTTGCTTTTCTTTCCTTTTTCTCCCCTTAGGCTTTCACAGTTCTATTTTTGAGTAGCAAAAGTTACAAATAGGTTTTTCAGAAATGACTGGATTAGCCCCAGATTATCATAGGAAAACGACAAGTCATAAAACAGCCGTGGACTACATGGTGTCATTTGAAAATTCTTTCACAAAAATCTTCACTAACCTACTTTGTGACCCCAAATTTCTACTATGTACGAGTTTATCCTTTTAGGGAGAAGCTTTGAGTTTTCTGTTAAAATGAAATTATCCGTGGAAGGGATAATATCTCACGTCTCTGCTCAAAATCATCCACTGGTTCCCCAATGGCTACCAAATAAATTCCAAGTTCTTCAACTGGTCATTCAGAGCTCCCAGAGATGGGCTAACTTTGCCTTCTCTGCATTAACCTCATTAACCTCCTTCAGAAACCTGCTACCTCCATTCCGCAGGCCCACCGTGAAGTTCTGAGCATGCCCAGTGCATTCCTCCGTCTAGGTCTTTGCTTATAATGTGTTCCCTCTCTATTTAACCACGTGTGCTTGTCACTATCCTACCTCTAGCACCTGGTGTGCCGCACTTCAATGCTACCTTGATTATAATTATAATTTTAGATTATATTATATATAATGTATATGCGTACATATATACATAATTTTAATCTCCCTGATTTAGTAAGGTCTCCTTTGCTTTAAAGTGACAAAACTCCAATTTATTTATTCATTCAACAAATATTTATTCAATGCCTAGCACGTGCCAGGTTCTAGGAGCTGGATGCCACAGTGAAAAAGACAGACAGCAAAAGACAATTCAAGTTCAGCGAAGCACAAACAGGAGACGGAGAATGTATTGGCTCGTGGAACTGAAAAGCTAAATTTGGTGTCAGTCACAACTGGATCCAGGGATGTGCTCGGAAATGAATATCTATCTATCTCTCTCTCCCAAAATATTCATCTCAATTCTGCTTTTCTTGAGTGCGCATCATTCTCCGGCAGGATTTCTTCACGGTTGGGATGACTGTGCTTCTGTCATCTCAGAGCCAATAATGCCAAAGAGAGAAAGTGCTTCTTTTCCAGGGAAACAGCATTTTAGGTAACTGCTAAGGGTAAGTTGAGTCAGGGATATTGACTTTGAGCTTCTCTAAGTGTCTATTATTCATTCTTATGTACATTAAGTCATTTCTAGTCATGCTTGCATCGCAATCGTTTCCAGGAACACTCCTATCGCCCACCGTGCTGACTCATTCATCTTTACAACACAAAGATGCAGGGCCAGAGTTCATATGATGACATGAAGATGAGCAGCGCTGGAAGTACGTGGGCAGTGGAGGAGAAGGAGGTTTGAAGCTCACAGAGTCAGAAGCTAGTCTATGGAAAATGCTTCCAATCGCATATACGTAAAATTCCAAGCAGAGAATTTGCTTTCATTAATATCTAGTCAAAATGTCTAGACAACATGTACACTCCCTAACACAGTACATAAAATTATGAAAGCAACCGGTATATGTTTTTTCCTCCCTCCATGATGGAGACAGGCAAAACCAAACATACTGGAATTGCTGTGTTGCAGGGCGCAGACCCTCAGCACCGCAGGCTCTGTGTATGAAGTCACACGCTGTACACACCCCCATGCGTTAGTATGATGCTTTAGCATATCTGGTCCCTCCTGTCCTGATGAAAAAGGTAGTTCCAGACAAAATTTTGCAAAATTGCCAAAGAAAAAGAGGAATGGCCTGAAGAAACATTTTTTTTTACATACTTAATATTTGAAAAGTCAATCAATATTGTAAAAGAGTAATTTGGTTACCTAATTGTATTTGCTATCCATAGCTGCCTCACAAATTACTCTGCATTAGGGTCCAAGGGCTGCCACAACAAATGACCACAAATGGCTTAGAGCCACAGAAATGTATCCTCTAGCAGTTTTGGAGGCCAGAAGTCTGAAATCAGTATGTCCGCAGGGCCCTGCTCCCTCCCGCCTCTTTCCTGGCTGCCCGCGGCCCCCAGCAACCCCTGGTGCCCCTCGGCTTGCAGCTGTATCACTCCAATCTCTACCGCTGTTGGCCTTCTTGCCTGTGTCTCTGTGTGTCCTCTCCTCTTTTTATAAGGACACCAGTCACTGGATTAAGGGACTCGTCCTACTCCAGTGGGAACTCATCTTGAATAATGACATCCTCAAAGACTCTATTTCCAAATAAGTCCGCATTTTGAGATTCTGGGTATACATAAATTTTGGGAGAGGACACTATTCAACCCGTTAAATACCCCAAAACTTAGCATTTTAAAACAATAAACACGTGTTATCTCACATCATGGTTTCTGAGGAATCCAGGAGCGGCTTAGCTGGACGTTTCTGGCCCAGGGTCTCACAGGTTGTCATCCAGCTGTCAGTAGGGGCCTCGCTCATCTCAAGGCTCCACTGGGGCTGGAGGATCTGCCTCCAAGCTCACTCACAAAGTCGTTGGAGGCCTCGGTTCCTCCCTGGCTGTTGGTGGGAGGCCTCAGTTCCTCACTACACGGGTCAGCTCTATAGGCTGCCTGAGTTTCTTCTAGACAAGGAAGCTGGCTTCACCCAGAGCAGTGATTTAAGAGAGACAGAGATAGAAAGAGAGAAAGAGACAGAGAGAGAATGGATGAGCAAGGGAGTAAGAGAATGCCCAAGAGAGAAACTACAATCTTTTTGCAATCTCATCTCAAAAGTGACACACCATTACTTGTGCTGTATGCTACTGGTCCCACAGACCCACTCTGGAACAACGTAGAAGGGAACTAGACATGAGTGTGAAAACCAGAAAGCCTGGGCCCTTGGGGGCCATCTCGGAGGCTGCCTACCGCAAAAATAGTGCCGCTCAGTGTATCATGGCAGCAGTTTTTAAAATGCATCAAAATTGTTCCTTTGTCACCTTAATTTCAGGTGGGTTTACACTTTACTCAGAATCGTTGATGAGTCTGCATTTTAAAAGTATTGTCGTTAAGAAAAAAACTTTAGACAAATTTAACAGCGTTTAATTGAGCAGAGAGAATCAGGCAGCCCCAGAACGAGAACGGGTTCAGAATAACGTTGGGGCTGCCACACGGCTGGGTAACATTTATGGACAGAAAAAGGAAAGTGACACACAGAAGACGAAAGCGAGGTGCAGAAACAGCAGAATTGGTTTCGGCTTGGCGTTGGCCGTACTTGAACAGTTGGTCACCTATGAGTGGTTGCCGTGCGGCTGCTGTGATTGGCTGAGACCCTTGGCTCCTGTTACACGAGTAGGTTGCAGTCTGTTTACACATCCAGCTAGGTTACAGTTCACTGTGTACGGAGAAACCTTTAAGCTGGGCTTAAAATATGTGCGGAGGCTATTTTAGGCCAAACTTAATTTAACAATTCCCCCCTTTTGGTATTCACATCACTCTGTTACCGTTATAAATGGATTTATTTGGTCTCAAATCCCACTGGGAATTAGCAGAACCGTGGGTCTTATAAGGTGGCGATGAG
>RJWJ010037545.1:0-15481 GCA_004363605.1 Indri indri
TGGGGCTGGAGAGGAGAGAAAATGACTATAAATAGGTAACTTCCTATTGGGGGTGATGAAAATGTTCTAAAATTAGATAGTGGTGGTGGTCACACAACTTGTGACTATAATAAAAACCAGAGCGGGCACGGTTGCTCACGCTTATAATCCCAGCACTTTGGGATGGTGGGGTGGGAGGATTGCTTGAGCCCAGGAGTTCAAGACCAGCCTGGGCAACAGAGTGAAACCCTGTCTCTGCATAAAATAAGAAAAATTAGCTAGGCATTGTGGTGTGCACCTGTAGTCCCAGCTACTCAGAAGCTGAGGCAGGAGGATCACTTGAGCCCAGGAGTTTGAGGGGTGACAGAGTGATATCCCATGACAAACAAACAAACACATACATACATACATGCATACCACTGAGTCATGCACTTTTAAAGTGAATTTTATGCTCTTTAAATTTTATCTACTCAAAAAAACCTTATTACCTTAAAAAAAATGTAGGGAACAACATTAATAAGGGTATGTAGATATAAAACATACCTCCGTTTCACACTACACAGTGAATTTTTGTTAGACAATGAACAGAAACAATGTCTTAATACCTTGAACAAAACTAGCACATACAGATAATCAGTTCATTTTTTTTCCTAACATGACAAATTTCAAATATATATAAAAGTTAAAAGAGTTATTATGCGGTGGACACTCACATGCTCATCATTTAGATTCTACCATTAATATTTTGTTATATTTGCTTCATCACATATCTTTCCATCTAATGTTCCTTTCTCTATTTATCAGTATAAATTATCAATATAAATTTTTGATGCCTTTCAAGGACATTAGTACACTTCCCCGCAGACCTCAGCTGCGTATTGTTAACTAGAGTTTATATTTACTAATGTTTTTTAAAAAATTTTTTGAAGGTTAAATTTATAAAATGAATTGTATAAATCTCCACCCCCCCCACCCCCCCACGCCAGCCAAAGCTAAGAAGATAGAAATCTTAAATATAATAGTCGGTGAGTTTTGAGGACTGTATACATCTGTATGATGTAAAACATCATCAAGAGATAGGTCATTAAGATCTCAGAAAATTCCTTATGTCCCTTTCTAATCATGCCTCACCTCCCTGCCTGCCCACATACACTCAGGAAAACACTGTTCTATAGTTTTTAAAAATGATAGATTAGTTTTGCCGATTCTAGAATTTCATATAGATGGAATATATACTCTCTTGTGGAGGTTTCTTTCATTAAGTATAATATTTTGGGGATTCATCTATATTGTCGCATATAGCAATCATTCTTTCCTTTTTTTTCTAGGTATGTTGTATGAACATACCATAGTTTATTTAACCATTCACCTATTGATGGATACTTGGGCTGGTTCCAGTTTCTGGCTGTTATAAATAAAGATTTCATAGATATTTTTATACAGATTTCATATAGGCATATACTATTCTTAGGTAAATATTTAAGAGTGAAATTATATGTTTATTTGTTAAAGAAACAAGACCTTTTCTGAAAAGTGTACCTTTTTATATTTCCATCAATAATGTATGTGAGTCCCAGTTGCTTTACATCCTTGCCAACATTTGGTGTTGTCAGTATTTTCTTACTTTTTTGCCATACTGATGAGTGTATTGTGGTATCTCATCTTAATTTGCATTTTTCTGATGAGTAATTATTTTGAACTTTTTTATGTGGTTATTGACCTTTAATATGTCTTCCTTTGTGAAGTCTATGTTAAATGTCCATTTAAAACGTTTTCTGTGTTTCAATATTGATTTCTAGGACTTTTTTTAATATTCTGAGTTCAAGTCTTTTGTCATATATATATTTTGGGAATTTTTCTTTTTGCCAGTTTGTGACTCGCCTATTCCTTTTTTTTAAGTGCGTACTTAGGATGGATAGCTATTTATGTTTTAATAGATTTCTTTTGAGCAGAAGTTTTACATTTTGATGAACTGTAACTTTCAGATTTTTCTTTTATAACTGTTGCTTTCTGTATAAGAAGGTGACTAGGTTTTTCTTGTATGTTAAGAGAGGGGAAAAAGCAGTTCTACTATTGGCTTCCAGAGGCATCTGAATTAATTTTCTCATCTGTTTAAAGCAGGGATCCCTAACCCTTTTTTGTGTGTGCCATGGATTCTTTTGACACTCTGCCCAAGCCTATGAACCTCTTCTCAGGTGTATTTTATTATAGTTTATTTTGTTTTATTTTATTTTAATTTTTTTAGAGACAGAGCCTCACTCTGTCACCTAAGCTGGAGTGCAGTGGTACCACAATAGCTTGGTGCAGCCTTGAATTCCTGGGCTCAAGTGATCCACCTACCTCAGTCTCTTGAGTAGCTAGTCCTACAGGCATGTGCCACCACATCTGGCTATTTTTTGTTTTTTAATTTTTTTGTAAAGACATGGTCTTGCTAAGTTGCCTAGGGTGGTCTCCAACTCCTGGCCTCAAGTGATCCTCCTGCCTCAGCCTCCCAAAGTCCTGGTATTACAGGTGTCAGCCTCTGTGCCTGACCTCTTGGGTTTTAAGTAACTTGATTATGATGTGCTTCGGTATAATTTCTTCATGTTACTTGTGCTTGGAGTTCATTGAAGTTTTTAGATCTGTGGTTTATAGTTTTCATCTAGATGTGGAAAAATTTTGGCCATTGTTTCTTCAAACATATTTTTCAGTTTCCTTCTCTGGGGACTGTATTTAGGCTGCATGTTGGTTGACAGAGCTCTCTGATGCTCCATTAATTTTTTTCCCCTTTTTTTCTGAGTTTCATTTTATGTAGCTTCTATTCTATTCAAGGTAACTAATCTTCTGCTTTGTCTGTCTGTCATTAATACCATCTAGTGTAAATTTCATCTCAGATACTGTATTTGTCATCTCTAGTTCAATTGGGTCTTTTATTATATATTTCATGTCTTAACCTGTTCGTGCTTTCTTGAACATTTTATATAGCTGTTTTAATGTTCTTGTTTGCTAATGCCATGATCTGTGTCATTTCTGGATCTATTTCTGTTGATTGACTTTTTTCCTCATTATGGGCTATATTTTTTTTGCTTCTTTGCATGTCCGATAATTTTTAACTGGATGCTAGACATTGTCAATTTTATCTTGTTGGGTGCTGGATATTTTGGTGTTCCAACAAGCATTTAAGTTACTTGGAAGCAATTTAATTCATTTGAGCCTTGCTTTTAAGGTTTGTTAGATGAGATCAGAGTGCCCATTAGATTCAATTTTGTCCGCTCAGTGAGACAATTACTCTTTGGAGTACTCTGCCCTAATGCCCTGTGAACTAAAAGGTTTTTGCTTTCTGTCTGGTGAAAGCAAAAATTATTCCCAATTCTATATGAGCCCTGGGGATTGTTCTCTTTGCTCCTTTCTGGTGGTTCTTTTCACAGTCTTAGGTAGTTTTCTTATACACATATGGTGCTTAATACTCAGCTGAATGAATACTGGAGGAGGACCCTCTGCTGATCTCAGGGGCTCTCTGAGAAGCTTTCTGGTTTGGTGCTCTGGTACCTTACATGCTCTAGCCCGCTTGGTCTCCCTGGACTTCCTATGTTGTCTTCTCATTTAAGGGAGACTGTTTCTTGGCTTGGATTTCCCTTTTGCTGGCTATGGCTTAGAAACTCATTGCAGGCAATAAGCTGGGGCAATCACAGAGCTCATTTCTCTTGTTTCCCATCTATCAGGAGTCACTGACCTTTATTTCCTGATACTCAGTATTTGAAAACCCATTATTTCATATATTTTGTCTTTTTTTTTTTTTCACATGCCAGGGTAAATTCTCTCTCTGTTACTCAATTTTGGTTATATGCAAACTCTCTGAATGTTTTAAATGCTTCAAGTAAATATATTGGATTACAAAAGAAACTAATTGTATTGAAATACAACTGTATTTAAGAAATGATAATATAGTAATATTATGTGCTTCTCTGTTAACACATTAAATATCAAGATATGTATAGCAGGAGGTCTAATAGCTATCATACTTTCAAAGTAGTAATGAATGATATTTTGAGATAGTTCCACAACTGTTGATATGCGATTATGTGTCACTTAACGATGGGTTTATGTTCTGAGAAATGCATCATTAGGCGATTTTGCTGTTGTGCAAAAACCATGGAGTATGCTTACACAAAGCTGGATGGTTTTGCATAGAACACACCTAGGCTATGTGGTATAGCATATTGCTTCTAGGCTACAAACCTGCGCACTGTTATTGTACTGAATACTGTAGACCATTATACCACAATGGTAAGTATTTGTGTATCTAAACATATCTAAGCATAGAAAAGGTACAATAAAAATATGATTTATTAAAAGATAAAAAATGGTACTCCTATATAGGGCATTTGCTATGAATGGAGCTTAAAGGAGTGGAAGTTGCACTGGGTGAGTTAGTGAGTGAGCAAAAAGTGAATGTGAAGGCCTAGGGCATTACTGTACACAACTGTGGACTTTATAAACACTATACACTTAGGCTACACTGAATTTATAAAAACATTTTTCCATCTTCAATAATAAATTAGCTTACTGTACCTTTTTACTATATAAACTTTTATATTTTTGTTTAACGTTTTGACTTTTATTGTAACAATTAGCTTAAAACACATTGTATAGCTATACAAAAATACTTTTTCTTTATATTCTTGTTCTCTAAGCTTTTTTCTATTTTAAATGTTTTTAGAACTTTTTGAACTTTTTTGTTGAACACTAAGGCACAAACCCACACATTAGTCTAGGCCTACACAGAGTCAGGATCATCAATAACACTGTCTTACACCTTTGTATCTTATGCCACCAGAAGGCTTTCAGGAGCAATAACATTCAAGAAACTGTTATATCCTACAGTAACGATGAGTTTTTTTTTGAATACCTCCTAAACGATCTGCCTGTGGCTATTTCATATTATAGTTAACTGTGTTTTATAAGTAGAAGGAGTATACTCTAATATAATGATAAAAAGTATACTATAGTAAATATATAGACAAGTAACAGAGTTATTTATTATGATTTTCAAGTATTATATACTATACATGCTTATATGTACTATACTTTTATGTGACTGGAAGTGCAATAGGTTTGTTTACACCAGCATCACTACAAACGTAAGTAAATGCGTGGCACTATGACATTATGATAATTGTGATGTCGCTAGTTGGAAGGAATTTGTCAGCTTCATTATAATTTTATGGGAGTGCTGTCGTATATGTGGTTTGTCATTGACTGAAACCTTGTTATGCGGTGCACGTTTTATCTGTGTTAGAGTCACAGGTACTGCTAACACAACTGTGGTTTGTTACTTGAATTCACTTTTAAAAACGCTATGTTTTATTTAATACTGTATATATTTTCCTGTTGAAATTCATGGAATTCTTGAATTGTATCAACAGGCCCCAGATTAAGATGCACTGTTCCAAAGAAAAAGAGCATTTTAGGAAATTCTGATGAGATATCAGGGAGATGCTTTTCTTTTCTGTGCCCTAATTTATTCTTTTTATAAGGCAGTGAACAAAGATTCAGAACTGAAAAAGTATCTTTCACCAAAATCCTTCCTATTTTTTACTCAAGATAATATTGAGTAAAAATTATAGTGGCTGGTTTTTCAGATCTCTTAGTAGTTTCTTTCTTTTGCTTATAAAGCTCAAGCAGTGGATACTGCTTCTGTTTTAATGGATTAGACGAGAGAGGTCTAGAGTCCAGCTCTGTGGATTCAAACTTGTTAACTGTTCCTCGAGTCAAGGTGACTTTATTTCTCCTTTTATACCAGATGATATTCAGTGATGATGTTCATTTTGACATCTTAATAGGGATGATTTATAACAGGCTTTATTTATTCCTCAGTAGAAACTTATATAATATTTATCATTGAACAGAAAGATTTAAAGATTAGGCCAAACATTGTCTGGATTTGTAACTTTTATAATTTATTTATTTATTTTTATTTTTTGAGACAGAGTCTCACTCTGTTGCCCGGGCTAGAATGCTGTGGTGTCAGCCTAGCTCACAGCAACCTCAAACTCCTGGGCTCATGCGATCCTCCTGCCTCAGCCTCCCGAGTAGCTGGGACTACAGGCATGCACCTCTATGCCCGGCTAATTTTTTTATGTATATATTTTTAGTTGTCCAGCTAATTTTTTTTCTATTTTCAGTAGAGAACGTGTCTTACTCTTGCTCAGGCTGGTCTCGAACTCCTGAGCTTAAACTGTCCGCCCACCTCGTTCTCCCAGAGTGCTAGGATTACAGGCATGAGCCACTGCGCCCAGCCTATGATTTATTTTGAAGTACATCTAAGGCCTCTTGATCGTATATTCTAGTTACTCTAGCTAATGCTTATAAAGCCTTTTCCTTCCCAGATGAAGGAAGGTAAATGGTCGTAACCTGTAAGTGTAAGATGTTCCAAGGGTCTCCTGTCAGAAGAGTTAAAAATGTTATAAACTTTTTCTGACCAGAAAATACGGAAGGAGGGTATTTAAAGATTTAAAGGAGTGTGTGTATTTATAGATTTATCAGTGAAGAGTAGATACGTATGAATCTGCTGGAGACTTCTTATCTCATGAGTTTTTTAAAAAGTAATTTTTTTCTTTCTGTCTAAACTCCATGATGATATGCCTTTTTTGTTCAAATTGCTAGAATAATCTTAAGTGATTTTGATGGAGTTTGACTTTATAAAGGTGGAATAAGTTAAAGAGTGGTTGGTATTTAAATCTTTTGTCTGCCAGTTTTTCACTATATAAAATTTCTTTCCTATAAATGTTTTTCATCTGTAGAACAGGAACTAACATATCTCACCCACTAATAAGAAAGAGGGCCAACACTATTATTTTTCTTAACTACATGTAAAAAGTCAGTCCATTGTAACATTTACTTTCATCCTTTGAGATAATTCTTTTTTTGAGGGGTGGGGGGGCGCAGTTTTTCTGGAAGCACTTGCTGTTTTCTTTCTCCACTGGGTGCATCAGGAAATCAAGAATGTTTCTTGTATCTTTCTGGTATTATGTTTCAGAGAAAAGTCACTTTTTCAACACATTAGCTTCATTTCTGAGAGGTAGATTTGTTCGTTTAAAAAAAAATTTAATGAATGAAATGTTAAAGATTTAATTTATTCTTTGTATTTATCAAATACATTTGAAACTATGTGCAATTAATAAACTACTCTCCACATAACATTATCCTAACCTAATAAATGAGATTTCATAGTAAAACATGCAGAAACATGAATGATAATGCTAAATTATTGGTTTCAAATAATAATAACCAATGTATGATTTATTTATACCTTATACTAGAAAGAAAGATGTGGAAAGAAAAATTTTAAAGCCTATCAATTCTTATTTCTTCTCTTGGTTAAATCCTCTTGATTTATTTAAAATGACTTTATTTTGATTGACAGGTGCTGAAGATGAAACAAGAATAGATATGCAGTATCCTGCTCAGTATAAAGGCCAAGAGTTGTATTCACAGCAAGATGATGAACAGCCACAGGGGTGGGTGTCATGGGCCTGGTCATTTGTGCCTGCAATTGTGAGTTATGATGATAGTGAGGAAGACTACCTTGGGAATGATCCTACATCAATCACGCATCAGCAGAAAGCACAGACTTTGAAGGATCCTATTGTTTCTATAGGATTTTACTGCACAAAGGCAACTGTGACGTTCAAAGTAGGTTTTCTTTCTTTTGCTGTTCGTATTTCTATCAACTTTAATGCTTAAATTTTGATTGTTAGTAAGATTCTATCTTAACTGAAATTTGTTTTGCACTCAGTAGATGTTAGGTAGAGTCTAACAATCCTTACCTTATAAAATTGTATGTCCCTTCCATCTGAAATAATTGAATTTCAATCCCTTCCTATCTTCTTTTTATATCGGTTTCATAGTTTTTTTCTTCCTGCTGAATCATTGAGTTGGCATACAAACAAACCTTAATATTTTCATTAAAAAAGAAAGGCACATCAAAAATCTCCCTTAAATTTATGTACTCCTACAGCTACTGTTTTATTTCTGTGCTCTACTTCATAAAAAATTTCTTTAAAGCATTATTTATATGCAATTTGTCTCTCTCTTGCTCTTTAAGACAGTCTAAATCTTTGTCTAAATCCTTTTCTAACTATTTTGCAGCAGTATTTAACATACTTTGACTACTTCATCCATTAAAATAATCCCTGTAAAATATATACTCTGTTTTGCATAAAGGAGAGTATATAATATGTATGTTCAAGTAAAGTGAACATCTTTTTCCTTAAAGAAATATAAAATTATTAGTACTTTTGATGCCCCTTATGTGTTCTTCTTTGATCATATTGTATCTTCTCTGTCTCTCAAATATAACCCAACCTGAATTTTGAGTTATTTGTTCCCTGGCTTTTTATAATACTGTCACCATACATGCAATAATCCTGAACAGTATCTTAATTCTTTGAACAAATATTTTTGATAGCAGCTATGGTCCAGGCACTGTTTTGTCTCTAGAGATACCAAAGTGAACAGATATAAATCCCTGCCTCTTAGAACTTAAATTGGTACTATAAACATAAGATGTATAGTATGTCCATAGAAGATAAGGGTTATGTAGAAAAAGTGGGAAGAGGAATAGTGAATGGGAAATAGAGGGGAAATTATGCAATTTAAAATTGTATGATCATGGAAGGCCTTACTGTGAAGGGGATATTTAAGCAAAGTCCTGTGAAAGAGAGAGCCTATTAGATATGTGGGGATGAGCATTATTCTAATAGCAAATGTAAAGGCCCTAAAAGTTTCAGGAACAGCAAAGAGGCCAGTGGGGCTGGGGCAAAGTGAGCTAATGTGAAAGTAGTAAAAAATCACATCAGAGAGGTAATAAGGCTTGGAGAAGTGCAAAGTCATAAAACTGTATAGATCATTTTGGGGACTTCGTCATTGATTCTGAGTGAGAAAGTTTTGGGACAGTTTTTCACAGAGTTATATGATGACCTGAGTTATATTTTAAACTGGATCACTCTATTTGCTGTGTTGGGAATAGATTACAGGAGAGCAAAAGCAGAAGTAAGGAAATCAGATGGATAGGATTGTAATTTTCAAGCAAGAGATGATGACTAGGACTAGGGCTGTAGCAAGTGGAGACAGTGAAAAGTGATTGGATTTTAAATGTGTTTTGAAGGTCAAAGAGGCAGGATTTCCTGATAGATTTTTTATGAGACATGAATGAAATAAAGAGGATCTAAGGATGGATCTTGAGCAACTGAAAGGGTTGAGTTCTGATTTTTTGAGATAAGTGAAATTGGGAGAAGACTAGGTTTGAGGTGAAGATTAGGAGTTTGGTTTTGGACAACTTCCAGGATGCCCACTGTATATTTAAGAAGAGCTATCTAATAGATAGTTGGATATATAAAAATGGAGATCAGATTAGAAATTCGGTCTGGTATAAATTTGAGAGTCATAGCTGTATTAAGACTGCAATCAGTGTAGGTAAGAAAAAAAGGAGAGGTTCTAGAACCAAGCTCTGGGGAAGTGTCATGTTAAAACATTGGAAAGATGAGGAAGAAATAGCAAGAGAAGCAGAGGATACGTGATCAGTGATGTAAGCAGAAAACCAAGAGAGTATGTGGAAGCTAAGTACCGTTAAGTGTTTTAAAGAGGAGGGAGGGGGTTATTTTTGGGAATGGATCCTTAAACTTGACAGTGTTGAAATTACTGGTGATCTTGACCACAGCAGTAATACGACACTGGTAATATCTTTGTTGGAATTGATTAAAAGCAAATGGGAGGACTGGTGGAAATGTAAAATGGTGCATCTGCTGTGGAATACAGTTTGGCATTTTTACAAAAAGATCAGACTTTTGTTTGGATTTGTGGGTGCTTTTTTGTAGTTTTCTTTGCTGTTCCTCTTATTCTGCCTAACCTTTAAATTTTGGCATATGGGGCTTGGTCTGTGGCCCTGTTATCTTTTCTGTCTATACTCTCTGAAGGTAATACAATTTGATCATAATAAAGATGCTGATAGAGTATCAAATTTGTGTTTCCACTGATCACTTTACTGTGAGCTCTAGAATTTACCTTTTTGTCTCCACTTGTATATCTAATAGGTATTTAACACATGCAAAAACAGAACTCTTGATTTTGCTCTGTAATCATGCATCTCCCCCACTGTCTTACTGTTCATTAAATTGCAACATTATCTACTCATTCACTTAGGCTTACTGTTTATAAATAATCTTTCTCCTACCACATCTGATCAGCTTGTTCTGCCAGCTATACCTATAAGATACAGTCACTTCTCATCAGCTTTACTGCTGCCTATAGAGCAGGAGTTCTTAAACTTTTTGATTAAGACTGCAGGATGCCTTTGCATTCTTTAAAATTATTGAAAATTCAGAGGAGTTTTTGTCTTTGCAAATTACATCTACTCATATTTATTGCATTAGAAATTAAAACACATCTTAAGAATATGTATTCATCTAAACAAAAGGAAATACAAAGGAGCAACAGCTGCTCCAGATGAGAAGGAATCAGTGAAAGAACTCCGGAAGTATGAAGAATTAAAGTGAAAGGACACCCCTAAAAGGAACACCAGCTCTCTAACAATGGATATCAACCAAAATCAGAACATTGAAATGCCAGATGAAGATTTTCAAACATGGATTGTAAAAGAGCTCAATGAAATGCAAGATAACATGGAAACTCAACACAAAAAAACTCACAAAAGCAATGCAGGAAATGAATGAAAAATTCACTAAAGAAATTGAAATATTAAAGAAAAATCAAACAGAACAGCTGGAAATGAAAACTTCATTCAAGGAATTACAAAACATAGTGGAAAGCCTTAAAAATAGGTTAGACTGAGCAGAAAAAAGAATCTCAGAGCATGAAGACAACCTCCTGCAGTTAAACGAATCAGTCACAGAGATAGAGCAGAGAAATAAGACAAGAAATAGGGGATTATGTGAAGAAGCCTAACATAAGAATCATAGGCGTCCCTGAGGGTGAAGAAGAAAGTACGCAAGGGATAATTTATTTGAGGAAATAATTGAGGAAAATTTCCCCGGCCTTGCTAGAAATCTAGATATCCAGGTACAAGAAGCTCAAAGGACTCCTGGGAGATTCATTGCAAAGAGGCAAACACCACGGCACATAGTCATCAGACTGGGCAAAATAAACATGAAAGAGGCCCTTCTACAAGTCGTAAAGTGAAAGCAGCTGGTAACTTACAAAGGAAAACCCATCAGACTAACTGCAAACTTCTCAACTGAGACCTTACAAGTCAGAAGGGACTGGGGCCCAGTTTAGAATTTTGTATCCTGCAAAACTAAGTTTCATATATGAGAGGAAAATAAAGTCTTTCTCAGACAAGGGAACACCGAGGGTATTTGTCAAGACCAGACCTGTCCAGCAGGAAGCACTCAGAACTGCATTATACACGAATCAGCACAGCAGACACTCACCATTGTAAAATCACCGAAAGCTGAAGGTCAAAGGCCAGATACTACAATGGCTCAAGAGATAAAGCAACAAACTTCTACTCAACAGGATGAACAGAAATCCACCCCACTTATGTATTCTTTCAATAAATGTGAATGATTTGAACTACCCACTCAAGAGAATAGGCTGGCAGAATGGGTAGATATACACAAGCCAAGTTATCTAATCCACAAGGACTGTCTAATCCACAAGGATGTGTCTAATACACATCTAATCCACAAGGACTCATTCAGGCTGAAGGTGCAGGGATGGAAAACAATATTCCATGCAAATGGAAACCAAAAGAAAGCTGGTATAGCAGTTCTCATATCAGATAATTTAGTCTTAAAGTCAACAAAAGTAATGAAAGACAAAGATGGTCATTATATAACGGTAAAGGGAACATTATTCAACAAGAAGACCTAACAATTCTAGATATTTATGTACCCAACCCAGTTATACCGAGATTCCTAAAGCAAATCCTACTTGATCTAACCAAAATGATAAACATCACCACTGTAATGGCTAGGGACTTCAACACTCCTTTGAACGAACAGGATAGATGCTCCAAACAGAAAATAAACAAAGAAACAATGGACTTAAACAGAAATCTAGATCAAATGGGCCTCACAGATATTTACAGAACATTTTACCCCTAAACCACTAAATATACATTCTTCTCATCAGCTCATGGTACATTCTCTAAGCTTGACCACATCCTAGGCCATAAAACATGTCTCAACAAATTAAAAAAAAATAGAAATTATACCATGCATCTTCTCAGACTACAGTGCAATAAAAATTAGAAATCAACTTCAACAGAAACATTCGTCTCAACACAAAGTCATGGAAACTGAGCAACCTACTGCTGAATGATACTTACGTCGAGAAGGAAATTAAGGTGGAAATCAGAAGATTCTTGAACTAAATGATAAAGGGGACACAAGTTATCAAAATCTGTGGCACACAGCTAAAGCAGTCCTGAGAGGAAGACTCATTGCCATAAATTCCTACCTCTAAAAGTCAGAAAGATAAATCAACAATCTAATCAATTGATTCTAAGAATTGAAAAAGAAAGAGCAGAGCAAACCAATTTCAAACCTAGGGGAAGAAATAACCAAGATCAGAGAAGAACTAAACGAAATCAACAACAAAAGAACTACACAGAAGATTAATGAAACAAAAAGTTTGTTCTTTAAATAGATAAACAGAATTGGTAGGCCTATTACTAGATTAACCAGATGCGGAAAAGAAAGAACTCTAATAAACTCAATCAGGAAAGAAAAAGGAGAAATTACAACTGATACCACAGAAATACAAAGTATTTTCTCTGAATACTGTAAGAATCTCCATGCACATAAACTTGAAAATGTGGAGGAAATGGACAAACTCTTAGAAACACACAGCCTCCCTAGGCTCAATGAGGAAGAAACAGAATTCCTGAATAGACCAATATCTTGTACCAAAATTGATGCACTAATAAAAAAATTCCTAAAAAATAAGTCCCAGACCAGATGGTTTCACACCCCAGTTCTAGCAGACCTACAAAGAAGAACTGATGCCAATCCTGCAGATATTATTCCACAACATCAAGAAGGAAGGAATCTTCCTGAACACATTTTACGAAGCCAACATCACCTTGGTACCAAAGCCCAAAAAGGACTGAACAAAAAAAGAAAACTACAGACCAACATCCCTTATGAATGTAGATGAAAATAATTCTCAGTAAAATGATAGGAAATTGAATTCAGCTGCTCATCAAAAAAATAATCCATCACAACCAGTAGGCTTCATCCCAGAGAGGCAGGGATGGTTTAACGTATGCAAATCTATAAATGTAATTCACCACATAAATAGAAGTGAAAGCAAAGACCATGTGATCCTCTCAATAGATGCAGAAAAAGCATTCAACAAAATTCAGCACCCTTTTATGATAAGAACGCGTAACAAAATAGGCATAGATGGGACTTACCTCCAAATGGTAAAAGCGACATGTGACGTAACTGATAGCCAACATTGTAATGAATGGGGAAAAATTGAAAGCATTCCCACTTAGAACTGGAACCAGACAAGGTTGCCATCTATCACCACTTAAATTCAATATAGTGGACGAAGTTTTAGCCAGAGCAATCAGGCAAGAGAAGGAAATCAAGGGAATCTAAATGTGGTCAGAAGAGGTCAAGTTGTCACCAATGATGATGATATGATATTATATCTAGAAAACCCCAAAGATTCTGCCAAGAGACTACTGGAATTGATAAATAAGTTCAGCAGAATCTCAGGTTAGAAAATCAGTGTACACGAATGGTAGCATTCATATATGCCAACAACAGTTAAACTGAGAACCAAATCAAAGACTCAACACCTTTCACAATGGCAACAAAGAAGATAAAATACCTAGGAATATATTTAACTAAGGAGGTGAAGGACCTCTACAGGGAGAACTATGAAACACTGAGGAAAGAAATAGTAGAGGATGTAAACAGATGGAAAACCTTACCATGCTCATGGATAGGCAAAATCAACATTGTTAAAATGTCTATACTACCCAAAGTGATCTGTAGAGTCAATGTGATCCCTATTAAAATACCAACATCATTTTTTGCATATATAGAAAAAATAATCCTACACTTCCTATGGAACCAGAGAAGAGCCTGTATAGCCAAAGCAACCGTAAGCAAAAAGAACAAATTGGGGTACATCAATTACCAGACTTCAACCTATACCACAAGGCTGTAGTAACCAAAACAAGATGGTACTGGCATGAGAACAGAGACGTAGACCAATGGAATAGGACTGAGAACTGAGATATAAAACCATTCTCACATAGCCATTTGATCTTTGACAAAGCAGACAAAAACATACACTGGAGAAAAGAATCCCTATTCAATAAATGGTGGTGGGAAAATTTTAAAGCCACATGTAGAAGACTGAAACAGGATCCACACCCTCTCATCTCTCACAAAAATCGACTCAAGATGGATAACAGATATAAACCTAAGGCATGAAACCATAAGAATTGTAGAAGAAAATGTTGGAAAAACTCTTATAGACATTGGCCTAGGTAAAGAATTTATGAAGAAGAGCCCAAGAGCAATTGCAATCACAGTGTCAATAAAAATAAATAAATGGGACCTGATCAAATTAAAAAGCTTCTGCACAGCCAAGGAAACTATCATGAGAGCAAACAGACAACTTACAGAATGGGAGAAAATATTCAAATGTTACACATCCAATAAAGGGCTGATAACTAGAATCTATATAGAACTCAGGAAAATCAGCAAGAAAAAAAATCAAACAATCCTATCAAAAAATGGGCAAAGTACATGAACAGAAACTTTAAAAAAGAAGATAGACAAATGACCCACAAACATATGAAAAAATGCTCAGCATTGCTAATCATCAGGGAAATGCAAATCAAAACCACAATGAGATACCACTTAAATCCATTGAGAACGGCTTTTATCAAAAAGTCCCCAAACAACAAATGGTGGCATGGATGTGGAGAGATGGGAATACTTATACACTGCTGGAGGGATTGCAAACTAGTATAACCTCTATGGAAAATAGTATGGAGAGATCTCAAAGAACTAAAAGTAGAACTATCATTTGATCTAGCAATCCCACTACTGAGTGTCTACCCAAAGGAAAAAAGGACATTCTTTAAAAAAGACATCTGCACTAGAGTGTGTATAGCAGCACGATTCACAATTGCAAAGATGTGGAAACAACGCAAGTGCCCGTCATACATGAGTGGATTAGTACAATGTGGTATATCTGTACCATGGAGTACTACTCAGCCATAAAAAAAATGAAGAGCTACTCACTGTATTATCCTTTTTCCCATTGTATTACCCATTTTTTTAAGTGAAATATCACAAGAATGGAAAAACAAACATCACATTTACTCACCATAAAATTGGCACTAATTGATCAACACTAATGTGCACATGTGGGAAATAACATTCATAGGGTGTTGGACAGGTTGTAGGGGAGAGGGGGCGTGGGTAAATCCATAACTAATAGATGTCATTCATGCTCTCTTGGGGGATGGGAA
>RJWJ010037546.1:0-15465 GCA_004363605.1 Indri indri
CATCTTATCCAAGGATGGTTAATCAAGAGGCTCTCAATCCAAGTCCACCTGAGTTCAAAGCCCACACTCTGTTCCCACCCCAGCAGCCTCATTGCCCCCAAACGTCAGAGGCCAGATGGGCCAGAGCTGATCCCACTAGTGACTCCAGAGAGGTATGGGGCAGGAGGGAAGGTTCCCAGGTATCCAATGAAGAACGAAAGTGTAAGTTACTGCAAAGCAGTCCTTGAGGGACTTGATAAGTAACCCAAGTGTCTTCACAGCAATCCTGCAAAACACACCAAGCAGGGATCACCATCCCCACTCTACAGAGAAGGAAACCAAGGCTGACAGGTCCAGTGGCTCATCCAGGGTTACCCAGGAAGTGAGGAGCAGCAGGCTGCCTCTAAATCTGCTCCTTCTGTAGCCTCTGGGTATTTGCCACACAGATGGTTCTACCACCAGCTATTCTTCCCCTGCCTGGATTTCTTCATCTGGAAAACAAGGGGCTCGAAATAGATGATCTCCCCAGGGCTCTTTCAGCCCTGAGATTATGTGGGTCTCACGCAGAAATTGCTTGAGACACAGGCTTGGGCAAGAGGCAACGCTTCCTGGTTGTTTACCAAGTGCTAAAACACTTCACAACCTCGGCCTCTTTAATCCTCAACAACTCTATGAGATATATGCTGTTTTATTACCCTCATTTTGCAGATAAGGAACCTGAGGCTTGAAGAGGCCAAATGACGTGTCCAAGGTCACCCCACCCAGAACGGCTGAGTTAGATTTGTTGGTATCAGGCAAACTCTAGGTTTGTCCCACAATGGCAGCTTTGCCCTTAATTACTGGGCAGTCCAGGTGGGGGAGGCACGTGCCCACTCCTCTTTCCCAGCTGCCCAAAGCCCCGCTGCACCATGCTCTAAAATCTCATGGTAAGTGCTAACAGAATTCTGCAGGGCAGGAGGGACCCCTGCTTCCTTTCCACAGGTGGGGGAACAGGTGGCCTCACCTCTTTGGCAAATGTTCTTTGTGCATACACTGTCCTTAGCCCCGTGGGGGTTGGGGAACTGGGGAAACAGAGAAGAGTGAGATCACAATCTAGTGAGAGAGACAGGCAAGCACCAGGCCGGAAGTGTACAGGGTGATAAGTGCAGAGATGGGGCGAGTAGAGGGTGCTAGAGACGGAGCAGCGAGGGGCTGTCTAGGGCTAGTCTGGGAGGCCAAGCCCTGCCTCAGCCCAGAGCAGGGCCCAAACAAAAGCCCAGGCTAAGCACATGGCCCAGCCTCTCCCAGGAGGCCACTAGTTGTGGTGCAAAGTGCACGGTAAGTCAGGAGACTTGGGTCCCAGATCCAGTGCTGCCACTGCACAGCAGGGAGAGTGACCTTGGACAATTCCCACCCCCTCTCAGGTCTCTGTTGCCCCACCTGTACAATTTAGGGTGGGCAGCCATGGTCCTTGGGGATGCCCCACTGCTCCCCTGACCTCATCTCTTCCCCCCAGAACTTTCCAAGGGAGGAGCTCCCTCTCTGAGAAGCCCCCAGTGGGGGCTAAATCACAGGCAAAGGCCTGGGAAAGGGGCCATTCCTCCTGTCCTCTGCCCCCTCCCACACTCCAGGGTCCAGCCCCTGCCCCTCTCACCATCCTTCATTCTCTGCCCAGACCCAGGTCCCCACCAGGACAAAGACCTTGCCCATACCTTTCTCACCTCCCCCGTTCTCTATCCAGAACCCTCCCTAGGCCTGGATCTTGGCTCCACCTCCAGCCCCTAGATTCCAAGCGTGGAGTCTCAGCCAGCCCCTCCCCCCAGACCAGACCCTTGCCCTGCCCCCGCCCCCGCTTCCCCCGACTATGCGCGTCCGCCGCCGCCAGGCTGGGCTCTCACCGCGCCGCAGCTGCAACGTCCCCGACGCGGGGCCCGGGGCCCTCCAGCCACCGCCGCGCCGCCGCAGAGATGCTGCACAGCCGCGGAGCCATGTTGGAGCCGCGAAGGTTGCAGGAAGGCCCCGCCCCAAGCCCGGTGGTGGAGGCGGGGCATGAGTAAGCCCCGCCCCCGCCGGCTTGATCTGCTCCCTCTGCGCCCAGCCAGGTGGGCGTTGCCCCTGGGCGTCCCCCGACTCCACAGGTGCTGGACGGAAGTCGGGATTGTTGTTCTTGAGCCCCTGCAGCTCTGCTGCTGACTAGCCCTGTGACCTTGAGCAAGCCCCTTGCCCACTCTGGGCCTCAGTGTCTGCCGCGGTAAAATGGGAGCGTTGAACAGTAACTCCAGGGGTTCTTAACCGAGCAATCCAGGATGAGCAGCAGGTCCGTAAGCCAGCCCCATGAAACAGCATACCAGGTTGTGTGCGCCTGTGAGTTTCTCTGGGGAAGGGCGTCCACAGGCAGGGTTTATCACACTATCAAAGGAACAAACTCCCTACCGAGTGAAGACAGGTGGGCAAAGCTTGGCTCGCGGGACTCTGTCCACCATCCCTTTTTCCCTTTCCATCCCCTTCTACCTTCTCTGTCTGAGCCCCATGGGGCCTCACACCCTCCTGCCCTGCCCAGCTCTTTTGCTCGCCTCCAAACTAATCCCTTCGCAGCCCCCAGATGGCAGACATGAGCAGGGGTGGGGAGCCTGCAGACCCCTCAGGGAGGCCCAGGGGCCTTATCACTTCCAAAGGGGCAGGGACACATTTCCCAAACGAATATGCACCCACTGACCAGTGTTTCCCTCCTGGTGTGCTTGGGGTGGGGGAGTGGAGAGCTTAATTTCCTGATTCTTTCAGCAAATACTGAGTCTGCCAGATTGGGCCCTGTGCGAACAAGCCCCAGACCTCTTGGAGACACAAAATCAAAGCAAATAACCAGTGACCTTTTTTTCTTTTTCCCTGCTCTGTCACCCAGGCTGGAGTACAGTGGGGGGATCATAGCTGCAGCCTCCAACTTCTGGGCTCAAGTGATCCTCTTGCCTAAGCCTCCTGATTCACACCACCCCAACTTCACCACTGACCCTGACTTTGAGTCCCTCCAGGCCAGAGACCTTAGCCCCTCCTTTCCCTCACTTCTCCTGCCTGATGCATTAAATATTTACTGAATAAGTGAAAAAATTTGCACAAAAATATTTTTGCTAATTGTGATAAAGGCTATGAAGTATTTAATAGTATGTAGTGGACTTATAATGGGGGTTAGGGGAGAAGGGAGGTCCTACAGAGATTTCAGGCGTCCGTGATGACTTTTATAAGGAAATTAGGTTGGAACAATAATATCTTTTCTTGTGTTTTCTAAAGTTGCTACAATGAGCGTGTATTATTTATGTGATTTTTTTAAAAAAGGAAACTGAAAACTGCAATCAATTGTCATAAAGGGGCAGAACCATGAAAATAAATGCAATGAAGACAACAGCGTGGAGGCTACATTGTATCCATAGCTAAAGCAGAAGGCTGTGAGCCCCAGGCTTGCCCCGCTTGGTAACAAAGTAAAGCACAAAGAGGGCGTCAGAGGACAGGACAGGGCTCAGCTGCTCCTTGGGGTTATCGGAGGCACTAAAAGGCCTCATTCTAAAAGTCACTGTGATCTCGGCTGGGTCCCCAGTGACAGCCACTCAGGAAAAACCCAGATGGGTAGACGGAGGCACAGCACATGGAGACGTTACCGGTGTCACATGGTGGGAGCTGGTCTTCCTTTAGGGACCCAGTGTGGCAGGCTGAATGTGAAGTAGAAACAACCCCTACCAGGCCTTCTGGGAGGCCCAACTTTGGACCTGAGCTGAGCTTCAGAGGATGAGGAGGAGTTTGCTGGAAGACCGAGGCAAGGGCAAGGGGAACCTCAGCGGCGCAATGCGCACTGTGTGTGAAGGTGCACCCGGGAAGAAAGCACAGTCAGATATTATCAAAGGGCAGAGATTATATGGCAGTAGCTTCTCACTCAGGGCAAGGAGTAATTTTCTAACAGTGGAATGGGCCACCTGGGTGATCTGTCACTGAATAATGCCAACAGAGGCTGCGTGTGGGCTCATGAGCCATGTGGTAAGGGGCATTTGGCAATCAAGCCACCGGAAGCCAGACCTATGGACAGGGAAGGGCTGGCCCTGCTGGTGAGAGTCTCTCCCCAGAGCATCGGTGTTTCTGGTGGCCCCACCTTCCTTCTGCGGTGGGGAGAAGGAGGGAGGACTGACCCACGGCCTCCCCCTGTGGGTCTTGCCATTTCCGAGAAGGGAGAGATGGGACATAGGGCTCCCTCCCCATCCCATATGAACCACAGTGTGGCAGCTGACTGGAAGGGCAGCCTCAAGGTCCTGGCCCCTTCCCCAGCCGGAGTGATCAACTTATGCCAGTTTACCCTGGACTTTCTCAGTTAAGCACTGAATATCCTCCGGCACAGGAAACCCCTCAGCCCCTCAGTCCTGGGGAAACCGGAAGGTTTCATCATCCCAATTATGGCCCTAGTTCCTTCCCCAGGACACACACCCACTGCATCCCAGCATCTTTTCCTTGCTCGATTAAACCTATTTGCCCTGCTTGAAGCAAGGTGGGGGGGATGGACCTGGGCTCTCTTTGGAGCATTCAGTGACACACAATGCTGGTTAACTGAGCACCTGGTACAAACCTGTCCCTGCCCCATGGACTCTGCATTCTGGGCAGTTGGATAAAAATTCCACAAAGAAGGAATTAGACCATTTCCAATGACTGTGGAGTAAATTACCCCAAATCTTGGCAGCTTGAAACAATAAACATTTACTATCTCACACAGTTCCTGTGGGTTGGGAATTCTGGAGTGAGTGGTTAGCCGGGATGGTTCGGGCTCAAGGTCTCTTGCAAGGTTGCAGTCAAGATGTTGGTTGGGGATGTGGTCATCTGAAAACTTGACTGAGGTTAGAGAATCTGCTTCCAAAGTGGGTCATTCACACGCCTGGCAGGTTAGTGCTGGTTCTTAGCGGGAGGCCTCAGTTCCTTGCCACGTGGAATTTTCCAAAGGGCTGCTTGAGTGTCCTCACTGCACGGCAGCTGGCTTCCCTCAGAGCCAGTGATCCAAGAGAGAGTGAGAGAGGGCTTTCGAGCATGTTTATGACCTGGCCTTGGAAGTCACACTCTGTCATGTCTGCACATCTCATTGGTTAGATATGTCAGCCTTGCTCAGTGGGAGTGGGCTGTACAGAAGTGTGAATATCAGCTGGGCATAGTGGCTCACACCTGTAATCCCAGCACTTTGGGAGGCTGAGGCGAGAGGATCGCTTGAAGCCAGGAGTTCAAATCCAGCATGAACAACATTGTGAGACCCTTGTCTCTACAAAAAATAAAAAAATTAGCCAGACATGGTGGTACAGGCCTGTAGTCCCAGCTACTCAGGAGGCTGGGGCAGGAGGATCACTTGAGCCCAGGAGTTTGAGGTTGCAGTGGGCTACGATGACACCACTACACTGTAGCCTGGATGACAGAGTGAGAGCTGACCCATCCTTTCCTGCCCCATTCCTTCCCAAAGCTACCCTGTCGGAATCCACCTTCATAACTCTTTGCCAAGGCCTTCTCTCCAATCCGCAAAATGAAATGAGAGGAGCCTTGGACAGAGACAGATGGGCAGAGCCGGGCGGAGAGGAGCAGGCAGGTTCATAAGCGTAAAATATCGACAAACCTGCCATCATCTATTCCCTGGGACAAATAGATCATCACCAAATGGGCTGTAGACGAGCAAAGAGACGAATTACCCAGCTGTGGCAGTGTCACCTGCTCCTTACTGATGGGCTTTTACGCTCAGGCCCAACTGCTCTCTGAGAACTGTATCCCCCAGCTCCTATGGGACCCCAAGCTGGAGGGACAGAGACAAGAAAGCTTTTATGTCTCAACTAGGGCATGAGCCACAAGGTCAAGTCCAAGCCTTTCTGTACTGTGTATCATATGCAAATGTGAATTATGTGACTTTGACACAGTGCCACATAAAAACATTAGCAAAGCATCACCACATGTATAAATTACAAACAATACAAATGCCAGGTAAAAAAAATTAACTAGTTAAGTATTGATCAATCAAAGCTGTGAGAGGACCAGGAAGAGCTTATCTTTGGGCAGAGTGACACATACCTTCGCTGCATCGAGGTGCACAGCTACACCCTATTTTAAAAAATAAAAAAAAAAAAAAAATTTCAAGGCTGTGGGAGTAGAGTGAATTATATTGCCACAAGGTGGCGCCACTGTAGCCGGAAAATAATTGCCCACATCGTGTCTTTACTGAGCCAGTCAGACCGTTGGCGTAATTCGGAACCTAACGACTGCTTTTTGTGATTATTGAGATGTTATTTGGTCATTCACTATTATGAAACACTTTAAGAAGCTATAACAACATCATCCAAGCATTCGTGGAGATTCTAGTGCTGAAAAACACGCCTCAAATCAATACCTTTGGAGTGAATATTGGACATGATAAAATACCGTGAAGAAGATCGAATCAGCTCTGTGACAGGTGGTGCTGTTAATTTAGGAGACCGCCTCGGGTAGAGATAGTGCCTCAAAGATACAAAGCAGGATCAAAAGCAAAAATGTGGTACGATGGTTGTGCAGATTTATGAGCAATGTGAGTGCGTTTCATCTCCTACTTGTATTCTTGGAATACAAAGTTTTGAATCATATGAAGTTTACAGAAGGCATCCTTCTTGTAAAATATGGCTTCCCTGGACACCCCGCCCCAGCTATCCTGGCATACATGCAGTTACTGGAGCCCACTCCTGGAAGGCAGCTGCTCTGGGTTGAATTGTGTCCCCACAAAAAAGAGATGTTGGTGTCCTAACCCCCAGTACCTTGGAATGTGACCTTATTTGGAAATAGGGTCTTGACAGAGGTAATGAAGTTAAAATGAGGTCATTAGTGTGAGCCCTAATCCAATGACCGATGTCCTTATAAAAAAGGGGAAATTTGGCTGGGCATGGTGGCTCACGTCTGTAAGCCTAGCGCTTCGGGAGGCTGAGGTGGGAGGATTGCTTGAGGTCAGTGTTATGCAAGGCCAGCCCTTTCAGTCAGGAGTTCGAGACCAGCCTGAGCAAGAGTGAGACTCCATCTCTACCAAAACTAGAAAAAATCAGCCAGGTGTGCTGGCATGCCTATAGTTCCAGATACTTGGGAGGCTGAGGCAGGAGGATCGCTTGAGCCCAGGAGTTTGAGGCTGCAGTGAGCTATCATGATGCCACTGCACTCCAGCTTGGGTGACAGAGTGAGACCCTGTCTCAAAAGAAAAAAAAAAGGAAAAAGAAAAAGAAATTCCACCCATTCCACCTCCACCTCTGGCCTGCCTGCCTCCACCATTAAGTGACATCCTGGGAAAAATCAAAGATCTGCTGCAATTCTGGCCTGAAGGGAATAGGATGAATACTAGTTATTTCCAAAAATGTTTTGAGTTCAGAAAGGAGTTATCACCTGCAGCCTGCCTTCATTCAGGCTCAGTGCCTCAGAGTAGTGCCTAGGTAAAGCCTCCTGCCTATGCAAATAGGTGATATTCAGTGAGTCAAGTCACTCCCTGAGCCTCGGGCTACAGATAGGCAAGAACTTCTTAGTTTGCTTAGGTTCTCTCTCCACCCCATTCCAACAACAATGTGATGCATCCAGATCATAGGTCTGATCCTGAGAAAACATGAGACAAACCCCACATTGAGAGACATTCCACAAATACTTTATTGATACTCTTTAAAACTGCCAAGGTCATGAAAAACAAGGAAAGACTGAGGAGCCATGACAGACCACAGGAGACTAAGGAGGAATAACAAATGCTGTGTGGAATCTGGATAAGTTCCTGGAACAGAAAACGGACCGTCATGGGAAAAATGGTGAAATTTGAATGTGGCCTTTAGGTTAGCTAATAGTATCATATCAATGTTAATTTCTTTCTTTCTTTTTTTTTTTTTTAAATAGAGACAGGGTCTCACTCTTGCTTAGGTTGGTCTCAAACTCCTGGCCTCAAGTGGTCCTCCCACCTCGGGCCCCCAGAGTGCTAGGATTACAGGTGTGAGCCACCGCGCCTGGCCCCGGCCAATTTCTTGATAACTGATCATCATATTATGATTAAGCAAGATGTTAGGGGATGCTGAGTGAGAGATATAGGGAAACTCTACTATTTTTGCAACTTTTAAGTCTAATATTAGCTCAAAATAAAAAGCTTATAAATTCCATATATTAAAAAATACTTTGTTATATATAGTATTGACCAAAGAAAAACAAATAAATTTTAAAAGCCTTCAAGTACGGGATCTATAACTGTGTAAGAAGAAATACAGCCAGGGCAATAAACAGTAAGTGGGGTGGGGTGGTGGGGGGAAGTCACTGCAAAGAATAAGGGCAGGAAGAATAAGATAAAGCCAAAGATCAGGCCAGGTAGGTACAATTGCCAGAGGCAGATTTCAAATTTGGCTCTGAGCTTCCCAACAGCAAATGCCAAGAAGGAAAGAAGATTGGTTACATGAGTCACATGTGTTTAACAGAGAAAAATAAAAAATTTACATCCATATATGGAGTCCTGTGCAGCCCTTAGAAAATTATGTGATAGACTGTTTAATGACAGGTGAAGATAATCATGACATATGAATGAATGAAAAATTAACAAATCATAAAATAATACATAGTATATGCAAGCAGCCAGTGGATTATGTGAATTAAAATTTTTCTTTCTAGTTGTATCCATTTTCTATTGCTATGTAACAAATTGCTACAAATGTAGTGGCACAAAACAAAATACATTTAGTGTCTTGCAGTGTCCATGGGTCTGGAATCCAGGCTCAGTTTAGCACGATCGTCTGCTCAGAGTTCTACAAGGTTACAAAGAAGGTGTCAACCATACCGTAGTTCTCATTTGGAGCTCAAGACTGTCTTCAAAGCTCATTCAGGTTGTTGGCAGAATTCAGCTGCTTATGGCTACAGAACAGAGGTCCCTTGTTTTCTTTAGCTCTTGGCCAGGGACCACTCTTGACTCCCAGAGGCCACCCACAGAGTCCCTTGCTATGTGGCCCGACAGGGAGTTGACAACATGAATGTTTGTTTTCTGCCAAGCCCACAGGAGTAACTTCCTGACTTCTTCTACCTCCAACTTCTGGACCTTCTTTAAGAGTTCACCTGAGTAAGTCAGTCCCACCCAGGATTACCTGAACAGATTAGGGGTTACATCTGTAAAAGTCCCTTTTGCCATAGAAAGTAACATAATCACAGGAATAATATGCTATCATATCCATAGGTCTTGCCCATATTTAAGGGGGTGGAGTATACAAGGCCTTGGGCCATTGAAGTCATTTTAGAAACTTATCACATATCACACTACTTATCTGTAGTTTTCAATTTCTTTTTTAATAATGCATATGGATTACTTGTCTAATAAGAAAAAGCACAATAAAATTATTTTTTTTAAAAAAGCAAACCTTCTAATGGTCCTAGAGCTGAAAAAAAAAAAAAGAAAAAGAAAAAGAAAAGTGCAAACCAGTCTCCTATTAGGAATACAAGTGCTGGAGCATAAGAGATATTTCTTTTGTGGGTCTTCATAGAAAGGATGCTGTGTGAGCCTTTGCTAAATCTCTAAGGTAAAAACAGCCAGAGTTCCTCAGGGCTGTTTCTTATAACATCCTCAGGGCAGGAGGCTGGCTTCATGTCAATATGCAGCAAAAGCGGCCAAAAATAAAGTAGCTCCGTTTTTGGCAAAGGGGCCACCCACAATCTAGAACTCACATGTAGCATGTACGGTGAATTGATTTAATCTGGGATTCATAGATGTGCTTTGGATAGGTCTTTCCGTGAACCTCCTAAAACTATATGCTAAATTCTGTGCATGTGTGCATTTCTTTGAGGAGAGGGTTCGCTGCTTTTATCAGATTCTCATTAGAGTGTTATCAACTCCAAAAGAATCACTGTTCTAGAGCAGGGTTTCTTTGTTTTGGCACCGTTGACACTTTGACCTGGACAATCTTTGTTGTAGGGGTTTGTCCTGGGAATTGTGGAATGTTTGACAGCATCCTTGGCTTTTAGCTGTAGAGGCCAGGAGCATCCTCCAGTTGTGACAAGTAAAAAAGTCTCCAGACATTGCCAAATGTCCCCTGTAGGGCAGGGACCATCCTTGAGAATCACTGCTGTTGTGGAAGAGTGGAGGAACAAATCGTAAATCAGGTGAGATATGGATTAAACCAGTAATACTAGATACAAATTGCAGCTCTACCAATTATGATCTTGGGTAAATTACCTCATTTCAGCCTTGTCCAGTTTCCTCATATATAAACTAAGGATATAACACCTACCAAATAGGGCTTTGAAAAAGATCAAAAGAAATAAAACACGCAAAGCACTTTGCAGAGTGCCTTACATGGTAAGCACTCAACATAGGGTAGCTACTAATATTGTTGAGACCATTGTTGCAACCATAAAATAAGTATTTCCTCTTGTTCTTTACTTATTCATTCAACAGTTATTTATTAACTGGTGTCTGTGTGCCAGATCTTAACGAGCTCTACCTGAATTATTCCTCCTCCAACACTTATCTGGTAGGGACTATTGTCATCTGTGTTTATTTTTTGTGAATAGTACTTCTAATGCCAGCGTAATACTCCATCATATCTATTTTTATTCCTGGCCCTGACCTCCCTTCTGAGATCCAAATCCACATATCTACCTGGATGTCCTCCCAGGAGCATTAAATTTGGCATGTTTGGCCATTTAGCCCACTGCCTCGCACCTACTAAGTCTTCCCATAAACATGAGCTATTCCTGGTCATCGATGTTAACTTTTTAGCCACTGCTGTCTGATTCACCTCCTTTTGCTACTCCTCAGTGGGTTCCCAGAGTCACTTATTTTCTGTCAGCAGCCTTGGCCCTGGGTTTAAGGCCTGATTTGTCATCCCTGGGGGGAGCCCAGAGGAGAATCCAGCTTGGTTCTCCCACCCGCAGGGAAGAACTGAAGCAAGGAAAATGAAGACACTCCCACGGCAAGCCCACACTGCCCTAAACAATCAGTTTGGTGGGGAGAATTTGCTAGCGGTATGCAGGCCATAAAGTTCCCACAGTAGCCTCTGCCTCACTGGGTGTGCCAGCAAATGATTCCTGGGGCTTGGCTGGTGCTTCCTGGCACTGCAGGGGCTTGTGCAAAAGAGCCAGATTTATGTTATTAGTATAGTTATTGCAACCGTGTCTACTGAGTGCTCCAGAACTGTAATTCACATTTATTGAGGCTGCAATGGGGAGAATTGGAAAGCCACAACCAGGAAAGCAGGGCAGCACAGTGGTAGTACCAGTAAGCGCTGGGTGGGACAGACCTGGGTTCAAGTCCTAACTTTGCCTCTCACTGTCTGTGTTATAGCTGGCAAGTGGCTCTATCACGCTGTCTGTGGGGTGGGGGTGATGCTAACTACAGTTAACACTAATACATTAGATTGTCTCTATTTGACCATTCAGAGCTACTTAAAATACAGAATTTATTAGTTTTTTAAATACGGAGAGGTATCATTCCCCCCTCATGATAACACTTGATGGCATTACAAAAATAAATAATACACGTAATATGGTTGGAAAATGCAAATCATACATATATTACAAAATGAAAAATGCTTTCATTGTCCCACCCTTTTTGATCTACAAATACAGCAATTTCACAGAACTCAACTTAGTGTCAGCCACCATTCTAAAGCCTTCTATGTATTCAACGTGCCTAAATTTCTCAACAACCCCATGACGTAGGTACAGTCATTAATAATAATTCTCCTAAATAGCAGCAGAAGGATCTGGCGGGAAAGTGCCAACTTAACAGGCCTCCACAAAGTGTTTTAAAAGTTTGGGAAACACAGAGGTCAGTATATGCAATTGATTCAGTGCCAAACATTAATATCCGCCAGATGTCTGAGACGCAATCCCCTGTGGCCCCACTAGGTCCGAAGGGCAGCTCCTCACTGGACCAGAGAGGGACCCAATTCCCGCGTCCCAGGACCAGACTCTACGTGGACCCGAGAAAGGCGCACCGGGCTCCGCCACGTCAACCAGTCCTGCTAGAGTAGGTGTATCCCTACGAACAAAAGCGTTCGGAGTGACTACCGCCATAGCCACTCAATGCCGAGCCTAGGCCCGCTAGTCCGGTCAGAGCGGAACTTCCCATTGGTGGAGTCGACCTGAAGGAGGCGGGACGGAGCGGGAAAGTCCTGCCTCCCTTGACAAGCTCAGCCAATCGCGGCATCTGGGAGGCAGCCGCCGGGTTCGGTTGCACTGCATGTGGGGACCTGGGAGGCCTGAGGGCGGGGCGGGGAGCAGGTCTGAGTCTGCGGGGAGGGGACGCTTCCCGCGGGTGCGCGGAGCGAGGACGGTGACAGCCACGCGCGCGCGTGCGCGCCCGGCTGCCGCGCGGCCCCGCGACTGCCGTCGGTCGCTGCCGTCTAGGGTTCCCGTCTCCGGGTGTCCCCGGCGGCCCCGGTCCGAGTCCCGGAGAGCCAGCTCGCGTCCGCCCCGTCGCTCCCAGCTCGCGTCTCCTCCCCGCCACCGTCAGGGCCTGTCCCCCAACTCCCCTTTCCGCCCGGGGCAGGGTCCTCGCGGCCCATGCTGGCCGCTGGGGACCAGCGCAGCCCAGACCGCTCCCAGGCCGGCCGCCCGGCCACCATGGTGGCCCTGAGGCCTGTGCGGCTCCTCCAGGGGGGCTAACAGGCCCAGAGCGCAGGCCTTGGGGCGCGAGGGTCCCGGGCCTGAGCCCCGCGCCATGGCCGGGGCCATCGCTTCCCGCATGAGCTTCAGCTCTCTCAAGAGGAAGCAGCCCAAGACGTTCACCGTGCGGATCGTCACCATGGACGCCGAGATGGAGTTCAATTGCGAGGTAACCGGCCGGCGCCCCGACGGACTGCGGCGTGGAGCCCGCGGAATCCCCGCCGTGGGGCCCTGGCGCGCGTCTGACACGGACCAGGGCGCCCTCGCCGCCGTGACAGTCGAGGGGGAAGCTTGAAGGATTCAGTTTGTATCTCCTTCGGGGCATAGATAGAGACGGACAAAACTGGAAGGGGCCATCTAGGCCCAAATACTCGTGTTAAAGATTATTACTGCTTTTTTTTCCTAGGGCTTTTGGGTTTAGCACTTCCTGAGGGTTGTTTTCATTCATTGTTATTGGAAGGAGCTGGAAGCTTCCCTGGTAGCAAATTCTGGGTTTCAGTGTCAGGCTTAAGCTTAAACTCTAGGGAGTGTTTGTTGTTGTTTTGTTTTGTTTTTTTACTTCTTTAGGTAATATTGTTATGTACCCAAGTATTAAAAGTTGCATCTTGTTTGTTGAAAAGCCTATACTTGTTTCCCTTTTCGAAAGCTTATACATTCTGGAAAAAACTCTGAGGAAAGAGGTGTTGATGTCTTATACTTACTTTCCATACTGTTTCCATCATGATGATAAAAGCTATCATTTGTTGAATACTTTCTTAGTGCCAGACATTTGCACATTTAATCTTTACAACAGTTCAATGAGGTAGGTACCCCAAACTGTATATCCAGTAAATGGCAAAGTGGGGTTTTGAATGGAGCTTGTAGCCAATACAGTACTGCTTCTCAAGTAATTTAAGTTCTTACTACTCAGAGTGTGGTTTGTGGACCAGCAGCATTGGCAACAGTAACCTAAATCAGGGGTTGGCATACTTTTTCTTTGCTGGGCAATGTAGTAAATATTTTTAGCTTTGCAGACTAGAGGGTTTCTGTTGGAACTACTCAAGTCTTTAACATTGTAACACAAAAGCAGCCTTAGACAGGATGAACTTCCAGCGTTACAGTGTAAGGAGCCCCACTGATCCATTCCCCTGTAAAATCAGTGGAAATTATTTTAAAAAATGCAACTCTTGGAGGCTGGGCGTGGTGGCTTATGCCTGTCATCCTAGCACTCTAGGAGGCCGAGGCAGGAGGATTGCTTGAGGTCAGGAGTTCAAGACCAGCCTTGGCAAGAGAGAGATCCTGTCTCTACTAAAGATAGAAAGAAATTAGCCAGACAACTAAAAATAGAAAAAATTAGCTGGGCATGGTGGCAAGCGCCTATAGTCCTAGCTACTCGGGAGGCTGAAGCAGGAGGATTGCTTGAGTCCAGCAGTTTGAGGTTGCTGTGAGCCAGGCTGATGCCATGGCACTCTAGCCCAGGCAGCAGAGGGAGACAATCTAAAAAAAAAAAAAAAAAAGGCAACTTTTGGCCCGACACGGTGGCTCAAACCTGTAATCTCAGCACTTTGGGAGGTGGGGATAGGAGAATTGCTTGAGGCCAGGAGTTTGAGATCAGCCTGGGCAACATAGTGAGACCCCATCTCTACAAAAAAATTTAAAAAATTAGCTAGGTGTAGTGGCGCATACCTGTAGTCCTAGCTACTTGAGATGCCAAGGCAGGAGGATTGCTTGAGCCCAGGACTTTGAGGCTGCAGTGAGCTATGACTGTGCCTGTGCATAGCCATTGCACGCTAGCCTGGGCAACAGTGACACCCCGTCTCAAAAATAAAAAAGCAACTATTTAAACCCTTTAGAAGTAGTGCTAAGGGCAAACAACAAGTGAAGAAACATCTATTCAAGAAAATCTATGAAAATTCAGTAAGAAAGGTGAGAAACTATGGTATTTGAACCAAGGCCATTCCCTCCCTCACTACTCCCAGCTTAGTGAGGTAGAGATTCCACTCCAGACTGCTGTAACCCTTAAGACGGGGTACCCTCTCTGCCATCTTCTAGTCAGAGGGTTTTCTTCCCAGGAAGAGCAGTACTTCAGCGTTTCTCATCCTACCCAGAGCTACTTGTTGCTGAGGCTAAGTCCTGTGTGAGTGTACTTGAAAGATGGGGCTCCCTTCTTCCATCTAGTGCCTACTTGTGGACTAGGGCTGCACCTTGGGCACGGCACACTGAGATTACTGAAGCTCCAGTTCTCGCTCCAGCCCTGGTTTATTGGAGGTGGTTCCATGGCAGGAAAGGCAAGATGAGACCTCAGGTTATTGTGTTCCCCCTGCTCCCTCCCACCAAGTGCTCAGTCCCCAGAGTCGGGGTAACTCTCAGAGAGGAGCTTGCCATGATTCCCTCCTCCAGCTCCAGAGCCCTGCCTCAGAGATTTTGCCTGAGAGAAACAGGTCTTAAAACAGATAGCTCCCAATTTCTTCCCAATGGAAGTGACTTCATTTGCAACACAGTGTTGAAGAAGTTCATGCCTAAGGGCACCCTTGAGAACAGTGGAGGTTTGGGTAAGAGACAACTGGAAGATTTGTTGATTTAATAAAGATACAACCTAGACTGTAGGCTCCCTAGTTTATTGGAAGGATGTAGGGAATAAGACAGCTGGGAGGAGGCCTCCTGGGGTCAGAACAAGTATCAAACATTGACCTTAGACCTCTTGGGTGATGGATGTCCTCATTGCCCTTGTTCGATCATTACCTATTGTATGCATGTGTCAAAATACCAAGGTATCCCCAAAATATGTACGACTATTATGAATCAATAAAAAACAATTTTAAAAAAGTATATGGCAAAGCTGGAAAAAACATGATTTTCTTAAAACAGCCACAGTTTAATTGGATGAGTTTGTAGAACAAG
>RJWJ010037547.1:0-15478 GCA_004363605.1 Indri indri
ACGTCAAGGTGCACCGTGCACTCCTGCGGTAGTATGCCATTGTTACAATGCGGTGCCTAAACTACTTTTGGCAAGAACAAATAATTGAAAACCATTGCCGTGGGCAATTAGTAGCCATTGGAAGTTCGTAGGTAGAGGAGCTTATGCCGAGTAGTTATATAATCAGACAATGGGCGCCACACAGTGTCCCAAATCTTGAGCCTCTCTTTGACACCGCTAAAGAAAAATTTGACAGATGGAGGTAATACAGACCCTGTTGTCTTTTTGACCTACTACTATGACATATTATGAAGTTATAACCAATGGAAGAAATGCTTAAAATATTTCCCCCAAAAAACTCAGAAACGACAAAAATATTTTCCCAAATTTCAAAGAGGAAATATGGATTGTTATACTTGTGTACATTATAAATTCTGGGATCATTTTTACCTCTTAATATATAGATTTGTATGTATTTGTAATTTGTAAATTCTAAGGAGAGATTGTTCTAAGTAGTGTCATGAAATAAGTTCTATCTCAAGGCAAAGGTAGTATGGCCAATTTATAAATTCCCTTTAAAAACAAGTGAATTATTTCTCTCCATCTATTCTAAGTGCTGCACCTGAAGTCCGGATCCAAGTCTGAAGCCTGCCAACATTTACATGCTGATTAATCCTATAAAATTTGATAGAGTCATTCCACTACAACACCTGGAATAATTGCATAGTTGCTGGCAAAAGTGAGCAGAAGGTACTGTTAAATCTGCCAATCACAGTGTAGTTAATAGTTCCCCAGAAATTGCACTAAATACTAGAGTCCTGACCTTTTTGTTTATTCATGACCCATTTTCTTTGTATCCTTCTTCCTTTGATTTGATTGTTTGTTGCTACATTTAACAACAACAAAAAGAGGAAGCAAGCCACCCACACCAAAATCCTCTCTTGATCTATTAAAATTAAGCATTAATAATAACAGAGGCTGAGAGAACAATGAAGCCACTGAATCCCAGAGCACATCAGTAAAATGTAGGATAAGGCTCTTTTATCAGCAAGGTAGGTCTGCTGGCTTCCCCTCACTAGACCTGGCCCAAGCCATAGTGCACCCCAGCCTGAGAACAATTCTTTATGGTAAATTATGCTAAATTGTTATTCTAGAGCTCCTTTTAAAAATGTTTTATCAATAGCGCCTCAGTTTTTGTATCAATTCTGAAAGCCAAGAGAAAAAGAAAGGACATAGGCATTTTAGTTTTCCATTTTATCAATAGAAAAGTAAGACACTTATTTTTGACAAAGGTGCCAAGAACATACACTGGGGAAAGGAGAGTCCCTTCAATAAATCGTGCTGGGAAAACTGGATATCGATAAGCAGAAGAATGAAACTAGACCTTTGTCTCTTGCCATATACAAAAATCAAAATGGATTAAAGACTTAAATCTAAAAACTGAAACTATAAAATTACTAAGAAGAAACATTGGGGAAATGCTCTAGGACATTAGTTTGGGCAATGATTTCTTGAGTAATACCCTGAAAGCACAGGCAACCAAAGCAAAATTGGACAAATGGGATCACATCAAGCTAAAAAGCTTCTGCACAGCAAAGGAAACAATCAACAGAGTGAAGAGACAACCCACAGAACGCTAGAAGATATTTGCAAACTACCTGTTTGACAAGGGATTAATAAGTAGAATATATAAGGAGTTCCGACAACTCGATAGGAAAAAAATCAAATCCTGTTAAAAATGGGCAAAGGACCTGAATAGATATTTCTCAAAGGAAGACATACAAATGGCCAACAGGTATATTAAAAACACTCAACTGCATCATTAGTTGTCAGGGAAATGCAAATCAAAACTACAATGAGATACCATCTCACCTTAGTTGAAATGGCTTTTGTCAAAAAGACAGGCAATAACAAATGCTGGTGAGGATGTAGAGAAAGGGGAACCCTCTTAACACTGTTTTGGGGAATGTAACCATTATGGAAAATAGTATGGAGGTTCCTCAAAAAACTAAAAGCAGAACTACTATATGACCCAGCAATCCCACTGCTGGGTATATATCCAAACGAGGGAGAATCATTATATTGAAAAGATATCTGCACTCCTGTGTTTATTGCAGCACTATTCACAATAGCCAAGATATGGAATAAACGTAAGTGTACATCAAAGGATGAATGGATAAAGAAAGTGTGGTACGTATACACAACAGAATATTATATAGCCACAGAAAAGAATGAAATCCTGCCACTTGAAACAACATGGATGGAACTGGAGAACATTATGTTAAGTGAAATAAAGCAAGCACAGAAAGACAAATCTCGCGTGTTCTCACTCATATGTGGGAGCTAAATATTAAAGCAATTGATCTCATGGAGACAGAGAGTAGAATGTTGGTTACCAGAGACTGGGAAAGGTAACAGGGAGGGGGAGACGAAATGGGGATGGTTAATGTGTGCAAAAATATAATTAGATAGTTAGATACAATGAACAATATTTGATACCAACAACAAAGTAACTATAGTCAAAAATAAGTTATGGTATATTTTAAAATAACTGTAAGAGTGGAATAGGAATGTTCCTAACACGAAGAAATGATAAATGCTTGAGGTGATGAAGACCCCAATTGCCTTGACTCGATTAATTCACATTGTATGCCTGTGTCAAAACATCACATGTACCCTAGAAATATACAACTATTGAATGGAATAATTAAAAATAAAAATGAAAACTAAGAGATAAAAGCCATAAAGTGAACACTTTTCTCTATCTAGTTGACTATGCAAATAATCACCTGTACAAAACAAAATGAGGCACTGGTCTATAAGTGGCATAATGGAAAATGTATGGGCTTTAGAATAGCAGACCCTGGGTAAGTTACTTAAACTTGAAGATCCTCAATTTTCTCATCTATAAAGCACAAGTAATGATGTGTATATGTTTGTACCCAATATATATTAGTTTTCTCACTATATAATTTACTCAGTTGTTACATTTTCTAAATTTGTAAACTATGAGTTGTATAATGTGTTATGTATGAAGTGCTAATAATTTATTAACACCTACAGAAACAATATTTGCCTTTTAATAAAATACAGCATTTTGGGAAAAATCAGCAAATGGAATAATTGGGTCATTTATATAGAGGAGAAATATCTGGAATTATTTTTTAGAAAAAGAAAATTATAAATAAAATAAATTAAAATGAGTAGATGAGTGGAGATAAAAATTTTATTAGACTGCAATCTTCTGAATTCTTTTTTTAAATGAATAGCTCATACTCCACAAATTCTTTAAAAATATTTATTGTGTTTTTTTGTGATTACAAAAAGAATATATATTCATTATATACATTTTGTAAAATATAAAGCACAAAAGGCATTGCAATTATACGTGATAGAGTGAAGATGTTCATTTTTCTGAACATAAATTGCCCAACATGTCAATAAACATATTTTAAAAAGGATAAAGTCCCAAGGACACATAGAAGGGATAGAAGATGACAGCAGATAGAGATGTCAATAAAATTTTGGAGGATAGGAAGCAGAAGGACTGGCACTAAGTAACGTAGAAGAGTACAAAAGGTGAAATCTCGTTACTTACAAGGAGGTATGAGAGAGGATTAAAATAAAACACCTAAGAGTTTTGAACTTCTAAGTTCAGGATCGTAGGCATATGAAATGGTCAATAGCCTGGGGTGGGATGGGATTGAAAAGGGAAGGACTGCTTTAAAGTCTACACAGTGAATACGTAGGTCCTCAGATTACCTTACTCCCACAGAAGACACCTTTTGTAGAAAGGGACAGTGGATTGAGGTTACAGCTGAGGCACCAGGTGTATTGGGGGATGCTTATTCCTACTTTTCAGATTACATGTGGAAGGACTTGCCTCATGTAACATTCTTGCCATCTTTTCCTATCCTTGTCTTACATTTTCCCATGGAGGAGAGAATTACCTGATTGTTGAGTTAGAACTATTGATCTATGTTTCATGACCAGGAGGACCTAATCCATCAGGGTTTTTTCTCTCAGTGTGAGGCAGTGATCATGGGTAAGGGAGTAGACTCTGTAAGACTGAACGTACCCTCAGGTGTGCTGACCAAGGTCTAGACAAAGGCAAGGAATTTGAGCAAGCCCATTTGGCCCTCGTACCTAAGCCACATTCTTCTAACCAAATCAGTAAGAAAGATGATGGTTGGACTTCCATCTCTCAGATGGTTTAAAACTTGGGCAGTTAACAAAGATGCTCTTAATTGATCCCACAAATATCAAACAGCTTGCATTTTTTTATTTCAAAGTATTATGGGGGTAAAAATATTTTTGGTTACATGGGTCACTTTTATAATGCTTGAGTCATGGTTGTAAGTATGCCCATCACCCAGATAGTGTTCATTGTACCTGTTAGGTAGATTTTCACCCATCCTCTCCTCCCTGCTACCCCTGCTTGATTTCCACTGGGTTTTAATTCCCTCTATGCACATTGTACTCATTGGTTAGTTCCAATTTAATAGTGAGTACATGTGGTGTTTGTCCATTCTTTAGATACTTCACTTAGGATAATGGTCTCCAGTTCCATCCAAATTGTTGCAAAAGGCATTAAGTCATCTTGCTTCATGGCTGAGTAGTATTCCATGGCATACATATAACACATTTTGTTAATCCACTCATGAATTGATGGGCACTTGGGTTGATTCCACATCTTTGCAATCGTGAATTGTGCTGCAATAAACATTCAAGTGCAGGTGTCTTTTTGATAAAATGACTTTCTTTTCCTATGGCTAAATACCTAGTAGTGGGATTGCTGGATCAAATGGTAGGTCTACTTTAAGTTCTTTGAGGTATCTCCATGCCATTTTCCATAGAGGTTGCACTAATTTTCAGTCCCACCAGCTGTGTAGAAGCATTCCTTTCTCTCTGTATTCATGCCAGAATCTATTATTTTTAGACTTTTTAATAAAAGCCATTCTAACTGGGGAAGGTGATATCTCATTGTCATTTTAATTTGCATTTCCTTAATGCTAAGTGATGGTGAGCATTTTTTCATCTGTTTATTGGCCATTTGTCTATCTTCTTTTGAAAAGCTTCTGTTCATGTCTTTTGACCACTTTTTGATGGAGTTGTTTGATTTTTTTCTTGCTGATTTGCTTGAGTTCTTCATAGATTCTGCTTATTAGCCTGGATGTGTAGCATGAAAATATTTTCTCCCATTCTGTAGGTTGTCTGTTTGCTCCGTTGATTGTTTCCTTGGCTGTCTGGAAGCTTTTTAATTTAATCAAGTCCCACTTATTTATTTTTATTGTTGCTGTGATTACCATTGGAGTCTTCTTCATAAATTCTTTGCCTAGGCCAATATCTAGAATCTCCTTTCTTCATTTGATAGCCAGAATATAAGTTGCTTTCATTATATGCCTCAAACAGAAGATGGGTCAACACTTCTCTGGGGAAGTAACCAGGGTAAAAACATTTACTATAAATATTAGCATTGGAGAGTCTCCCAATGAAATGGCTAGGTTTCTGTCTGTTTACCTGTGGCAATGCTAACCGGTCAATAAGACTGTTTGGGAAAAAAGAAATTCCAATCATTATTTTAGTGCCTCACTCTTAAATATAAATGCACAGTCAAGGACACTGGACTTTTGAGGAAAGGCATATAAAAGACAAAGACAAGAATAAAAAATAATTTCAGAGACAATAGGACCAATACATGCATCCAAACATCACACTCTATATTTAATATCCTCAAAGAGAGAATAAATTATTCTATAAGAATAAATGCTATAAAAAGGTAATATTCAGAAATAAGATAAAGGTCTTAGACATTGAAAATATGATAGTATATTAGTTTCCTATTTTTGTTGTAACCATTTACCACAGATTTAGTGGCTTACAACAATGAAAATCTATTATTGAAGTGAGAAGTCCAAAATGGGTCTCACGAGGCTAAAATCAGGGTATTAGCAGGACTGAATTTGTTTTCTTGCCTTTTCAAGATACTGACTGCATTCCTTGGCTTGTGGCTCCCTTCTGTCTTCAAATCCAGCAGTAGTGTGTTGAGTCTTCATCACATTGCATCACTCTGACTCTAACTTTTCTGCCTCCCTCTTCCATATTTAAAGGCCCTTTGTAATTATGTTGGTCTCATCCAGATAATCCAACATAATCTCCTTATTTTAAAGTCGGCTAACTAGCCACCTTAATTTCATCTGAAAATTTAATTTCTTGTCATGTAACATAACATATGGCAGGTTCTTGGTATTAAAACTTGGATATCTTGCGGGGGGACATTATTCTGCAAATATTAAACAGTCTAATTGAAGGACTGAAGATAAAACTGCAGAAACAACCCAATCAGTAACACAAAAAAACAAACAGATGGAAAATAGGAGAGAAAAAAGTACAGACATTTGAGAACCCATCCAAATTAATAGAAATTCCAGAAAGAAAATGCAGATAAAAAGGATAGGATGATATTATTTAAAAACAACCAAAAATAATATAAGAAAATTTCCTGGAATTAAAAAGACTTAAAATTCTGATTAACAGAAATTCCAGAAAGAAAATACAGAGGGAAGTTATAGGAAGAAATTATCAAAGGAATAATATAAAAAATTACTCAAAATGTACAGTCTTGAATTTCGAGATAGAAAGTGTCCACCCAGATTGCAAAAGAATGTTTAGACAAAGAATCATATCATAATATATTATCATACATTTCAAAACACTAGGGACTTTTTTTTAAATGTGAAAAGTTTCATGGGAAGGAAAAAAGGCATATATAAATTGACTTTCTCTAATTTCAGTAACATTTTCTACAACAACACTTAAATGTCAAAGAAAAGTAAGAAATATTTTCCAAATTCTGAGAGAAAATAAATCTATTCTTGAATTCTGACCCTGGATAAATTATAAATTTAGTGGAAGAGCTAAATTTTTTTTGTGTTTTACACATCCTCTCTCAGGAAACAAATTAAGGATATGAAAATGTGGCAATGAACCAAGTAAATAAGAAACAGATAATTCAATAAGAAAGCATGGTAAAGAGAAGTTCCAAACAAATGGTGAAGGGATGTTCCATGCTGAGCACTATAAAGCATGTCCAGGTTGTAACCAGTCTGAATGAAATGGAAGGACAGGGAGCCTCAGTAGAGATATCCCCAAAAAATTTTTTTAGAAAGAAAGAAAAATGGTTTACCTAATGTATTTTATTTTAATGAGATGAATTTTATACTTCCATCAAAAAATTGGGACCAAAATTTGAATAATTACTTTAAAAAGTAAGGAAATGAAATAATAAGACAATTCATAACTCAAGTAAAAGCAAAAAGCTATAAAAGAAAGCAGACATAAAAATAGTACACCATGTGACTCAGTTTTAAATAGTGTATAATATTTTTAATAGTGAAAACACTACTAATTTAACTGAATCATTATAATATATAATATAATAACACAGTAATTTGGGGAAGATTGAGTATATATAGGTGTATGGTTTATGACAGTTAAATCTTCATTTTTCATAATAGGAAATCAAAAGAAAATGTCAAAAATAGATATTTCAATCATTTTCCACATAAGCTGATTGTTTTGAAATGAAGGTAAACAAGAATTAAAGGGATCAGGAGTTTGGAATATTGGGGACAATTACATAAAATTTGAGTTTTTAAACTATTTACAAATGCTTTTCAAAAAATGAAAATTAATTTGCCTTTTTCATCTACATCATCTCATAACTCTCTCCCTCTCATTCATTATGATCCAGCCACACTGACCTTCTTGTTCCTTGAAAATGCCACATTCCCACCCGAGAACTTTTATATGTCCTATTCTATTTTTCAGGAACGTATGCCTTCCAAAATTTCTAAGTCTTCTTTGTTTTTAGTATTCCTCTCTCAGCTCAAGTATCAACCCCTTAAGGAGGTGTGGTGGAGTTGAGATGGTTGAAAGTTTTGATATTCCTCTCATCAAGAGGTGGAGTCTATTTACCCTGCCCTTGAATCTGAGTTGGGCTTTGACTACTTGATCAATAGAATATGTCAGAACCAATGCTGAGCTAGTTCCATGTTTAGCCTTTAAGAGGACTGGCAGCTTCTACGTTGGTGTCTTGGAGCCCTAACCCGTGCTACAAAAAGCCTCACTACCTGATGCCACCATGGTGTGAGAAGCAGGAGACCAACAGAAAATATGTTAAGTACTGGCTTGCTTGAACTCATCCCTACAGGGGCAATGGAGGGCTCTCTTCAGGCAAAGGCTAGCAAGTCTTCCCAAACTGAATCTGCTCCTTTCCACAAGATCCCTCTGGGGCGAGCTCTTGTCACAGCCTTGCCCCCTCTAACACTTTCACATTCTCCTAGGTACCAGCCACTCTATTTCTCTATTTCCTGACCATCCTGGCCTCTCTCATCTTCTCTGACTAGTAGGAGAATCTGGGTCTTCATTCTTTCCAAGCATTGTTTCTGAAAAAATCTTTAACCCCTTTTTCTTTATGGGCTTAGACCTTTGATTCGCAAATAACCAATTCTCAAACAAATTTCTTCAAAAATTTTGACTATTAGAAATGTAAGGGATTGTCTCTGCTATCAATTTTATAAAAATTAAAAACTCAAAATCTGAGCTTTTACTTTTTGTTTCAGCCATAAGGACAATGGAAATCTCTGACTTAGTAGGCTGAATGAGGAGAAGGTCATAGGCTAATGGTATCTACAAAACATACCCCACCATATTATCCTGCTGCAGCACTGGTGAACACTGACATAATGACTTCAAAGACTCCATGTAACCACTGTTATGTGCCTCTCAAGAATTTATTCTTTTTTAAACAGATCCACTTTTTACTCAATCAGGAAAAAGGAAGGGAGAACGTTTGGTTATAGATTTCCCACAAAGTATGTGGGGCGGTGTGTGTGTGTGTGTGTGCATGCAGCATGCACATTAGGCTTAATTACATGTTGGTTGTATTATTAAAAAAATGGGTTCTTATGCAAAGCTGATGACTAACTTTAGCCCTCTCAATGACTGGATTGAAAATGATTCTTTGGTCTACCCCTTCTTCTCTAGAGGCATGGATGACAGATTTTGCCATAAGTATGAATGCTGTAGGATCAATTAGATTTAAAGTATTTGAATACAAAAGGACGAATTGCTGCAACATTCTAGGATGGTATTTCAGTTCACTTGCTAGAGTTATAAATGACTGTAAATTTTTAATCACTGTTGGAGGCTTCATGAATCTTCCTATTTCTCAAGAGTGTCATATTGTGTAGGAACCATGTTGACTTCTGAATCATATCCTAAAATCCCCAAAGAGTTAGTTAACAGTTTCTGGAGGTGTGTGTCTTGTTTATTAAATACTCACTTGTCAGAACATTCAATAAAGCACTATACAAGGCAACTAACACCTACATTTCTCCAAACACTCTAAGACAGATAGCAGGGATTTACCACTCCCTACTTCTTAGATGACTGTGGATTGCTCTCTGAGTCTCATCACTTTTTCTATAGACTCCATTCAAACTCTTTCAGGTGAATTTTCTTAAAGTAAAAATGAAATAGCATAGAGATTTTCTTGTTCATAGATGTTAACCATAGATGTGAAATGAAGTAGAGAAAGAAAGGAAGGAATCAGTGTATGTGGGTTTCCCATAGGGTGAATCCACCAGCATTCATGATATCTTAAGCTTTGGAAATCATGAGATTTAAAAAGTGGCTGGAAGATGTATGGATATGGATATTATGGATGTTGAGTATTGACTATGGATATTGAGTATTTTAATGTTCTAAACAACTACACTCAATTTGATTGTTTAGCTTTCTAAGCATTAATTCTTGAAGAATATGATTTGAAAACCAGAGTACTCAGATAAATTATCCAAATTATCCAAATTAGTAAAAGTTCAGAATCAGGGCTATACGGATAAAGAAAATTCCTCATTTGGGAAATTGGGGCTTTCTGCCATTGCATTTCATTTACTCCTCGAGGCAAAAATGTGCACTGAAGACTCCTTATTTAGAATCTTTACAACTGAAAAAGTCTTTCAAATGGAATCTTACTTAAAAAAATTAGACAAGAGCTGTTTAGCTAAGCTAATAGGACAATAAGGGCCTTCAGAGGAGGATATTGTTTAGTTTATTTGGTGTCATAACATTTAGCACAGTGTCTTACATTTTGCAGGTGATGAACAATGTCAATACAGGTTAATTGAACTAATAAGTTAACTCTCAAAGAAAGAAGAACTTGTATTTAATATGATTATAGAGTCAAGTGCAAAAATTGAGAACTGGTAGGTCTTGGGAGCATTAATAATACATCGTTTAATTTGGATAATTTAGATAATTTATCTGAGTACTCTGGTTTTCAAATGTTTTGAATAAATGGAGATTTACTGGGGAAAAAACCCTTATTGTGCATACATACACAAATATCAAAGTGAAACAAAAGTCTCACAAAATAGTACTTATTCTTACTACATGCAATAAACTATATTATTTTCTGTTCTATTCTACTCTAGTGTCTATTAATTGTGATCTGCTGAATGTGTGCCATGACCCAATCTCTGCTGTCCATAATTATGAATGTGGTTGTGGAGCTCAGGGTAGAGATAGGGTGGAACATAGAGCCTTATGAGTGATCAGCTATAGGAGAATGAGCAAGTCACAAGAGTGGCTAATTAGGAATACCCAAATTCCAAAAGTTGATGATAACATGTCTTTATCTTTCTCTGTGGTTCCTTTTCAGACCATGCAGAGTCAGCTTTAGAATACCAGGAGTCCCTTATCTCTCTGGGCTCTCACCCTCTTCTCTCCTCTTCCCATATTTTCCTTGTTCCTTTATACCATTCTAATCTCCCTCTCAGTATCCTTGCTCCATCCTGAGAGAGTCCCAATCCATCCAGCAAGGGTGGCTGTATATCCTCCTGTCCTCACAGAAATAGGCTTGGGCTTTTTAAAGTGTTTGATAACGCAGAAGCTACAAAACAAAATACTTTTTTCTTAACATTGACCATGTCTCATAACTTTAATGTTATTATGCTAGCAGTATCCATTCCTCTTTACTGTTTTAGGGAAAGCTTACTCCCCATTTATGATGTTTTCATTATGTGGAAAGGTTTGCATAACAACACTAACCTCTTTCTATCCCTTTACTCATTCCTACCCAGTGAGGAAAGAGTGAATTCTAATTGATGTACCTGGTAGTAGAACTGAGCATGCTAGCTCAGGCCCCGCCTTCTGTCCTTCTCTTAGGGCACCCACTCTTGTCTCATTCTGTGTGTCACAGAAGAGGAGCCTATGACTCTGAGAGGTAAATTCAATCAGTGAAATGTTAGGAACTGGTACATTGCCTGAAAACATTGAGAAATTGACAAAGAATGGCATTTCAGGAGCAAAATGCTGCCCTGGGATTAAAATTTGTGACAGGGCTTTGATCAGGAGGCTTTAGGATTATGTGACACTTTAACAATGCAGATTTAATTTGGCTGACAGGCCATGGAAGACCTCATAAGCAAGTACAGCTGAGGCAAAAATGGGATTCTAGGAAAAAGAGAATTTGTAAGTATGCTTTTAGACATTTGGAGGCAGAACAATTCTTGGCTGTTCTGTTTTTCTGAAAAATCTGGAGGCCAGGGCTGTCAACTACAACTTAGTTCCTTATTATAGAGTGTGTTAGTGTGAGGACGTCTAGCTTTGACTTTCTTGTGCCAGGCCTCATAGACAACATAGAGAGGCTGCCCTGAACCTTGTTCTTTGTCATGATGCATTTGAAGCAAAAGAATAAGTTTAAATTTATGTAGCTTGTCATAGTTTCAGGACCTACCTCTCAGTAAAGGTTTCGAGTTGGCTTTGAATTGTCAAAGACATAGGTCTGATGATGACGTCAGAATTCAGAGACCAAAATTGTGTATTAACTTATAGAGTGTGGTGGAATTTAATAAAAAATAAACCACAAGAAGAAATGGAGTCTTTTCAGAAAAAATAAAAGCCGTCTTCTAGGGATGAAGTAAAGGAACAACTCATTGAAATTATTGTGAACCTGAAGGCAATTTAAAAGACTTGTCATGAAACCCTGTCTCTAGGGATTATAAAGGAGAAATTGTAGTGGTTTCCCAAGTGTGCTTCAGTCTTACTGTAGGAACAGGAAGAGTGGAAGTATAATAAGCTAGAAGGAAAGAGACATGTCTGTAAGAGAAAGATTGAGATCTTTGACTGGGCAGAGATGAAGAAGAAAATGACATATTGAAGTCCAGCATGGACCTTAGGTTAGGCAACTATGTCTAACTGCCTGTAAGAAAAGCATTATCAAAAGGGGATATATTGAAGTAGTTACTAGTCATTGCTAAATTAGAAATGGTGATAGGGCCCAGAGACATCCAACAGAGGAAGGCAGACAAGATTTTAGAGAGAAGACTAGAATAGACTCTACCAAGGGAGCCAAACTCCAGGAAACTATAAGAAACTCATTCAATACCACTGACAGAGTCTGTAGTAAGAGCAGTTGTGGTGTTACCCCTGAAATAATGGGCCAACTATCCTAAATGGTACAAAAATTTGAACAGAATTGAGATGAAAACCAGAAAAACGTGTACTATTATTGGATATACAAAGTAAGTGTGGATGGCTTGGCCAATGGATAATTTTGACAAACCCAGAACTTATTGGTTTTATTTTCATTGTTCTCATTACAGAAAAATCTTCAACACAAAGTTTTGAGGGGTGTTAGAATAAAAATATGTCTAGACCACACACAAAAAAAGAGGTAAACTTGGCTTTCAATTCCAACAAACCATTCTAGCCTACATGCATTGAAAAGGAAAGGATCAAAGTAAGTATTTTAAATTGTTGGAAACTCAACTGAGTTTCCTGAAGGGAATTGTAAGATTGGATATAAGAGACATATTCCATTACTGCAAATGAAGGAAGAAGAAAAGCTGTTTAAAACTGGGAACATTTCAAAAGCTAAGGAAAGACAGCATCACAAGAAGCCTGTGTCATGGGTAGTGGTCTGCCCTAGAGTCCTAGAGGTCTAAGCTTATATAATTTCAATAGCAGCTGTAGTTCAAGAATCATCTGAGGTGTTTCTCCATCTGAAAACAAGTGTGTGGCTGAGTGGTAGAACTTCCCTGTGAAACCAATTCAATCAATTTAATTACCTAACTCAGGTTTTCTCAATATGGGCATTATTGACATTTTGGGCAGAATAATTCCTTGTTGTGTGTGTGCGGGGGGAGGGGACGGGGGCTGCTGTCCTATCCAATGTAGGCAATTTAGCAACATCTCTGGTTTCTTTGCCCTAGATGCAATTAGCATAACCCTCCACATTCCAGTTGTGAAAATAACAAACGTCTCCAGACATTGTTAAATATCCCTTGTGGGTAAAAATCATTCCTGGTTAAGAACCACTGACCAAAGTAATTCTTTTTCATTTTGTCTTTCAAGAGTGGTCTCTTGAAAATGGAGTTATCTGTCCATAACAAGAGGTAGTGGAAGAAGCCATTGTGGCATGGAATGAAAAAGTCTGCACAAAAGACACTATGGGTGTTATAAGGTGGAGTTTGCTTTTCATTTATTATTGGTGCACTAGAACCACAGAGTACAAAGGGGAAAAGGAATTTAAGAAACTGAATATGCTGATTCAGAAATAAAGGCATCTAAGATCAGACTTGAGGTCTAAGACCACGAGTATTGCAAATTTCTAAACTTTGCAAGAAGGCAGAATGATCTCATGCATCTTTCTATGAGAGGTGAAAACATGCATAGGTGTCACCCCCAAGACCCTCCTCCCCAGTCCCCCAGATATGGTAAATACATGACAAGAATAATCGCTTTGTTGGAGGGGTTTCTATTTTGTTGAATTTAAAAAGCTGTGGACTATGAAATCTGCCATAGATGACTGGCATCCAACCTAAGCAGAAATCAGGATTTTCTTTATCTACTTAGCATCCCTCAGATGCTACCAAATCTGTGCTATGGTTTTTGAAAAACAGTTAAGTCCGTCCTTTGTTTAAAAACGTAATCGTGCCTGGCATAACTGATCAGATGAAGATTAGTTTATATTTCAAAATTCATTGAAGATGGGGCCAGTGCTGTAATAGTCTTGCATGTCTTAGTAACCCTTTGGAATTTTGAACAGTGAGGCTCATCTGAAATTTTGAAATAGTAAATTCAGATTCACAGGCTTTTAAGAAACTATAATTCAACCATTAGAACTGCACTCCCCAACCCCCGCCTGTTAGGAACCTGGCTGCACAGCAGAAGGTGAGTGGCAGGAGACCCAGCAAAGCTTCTGTATTTACAGCCACTTCCCTCCCTGTGTCTAGCAGCACCGCCTGAGCTCTGCCTCCTGTGTCACGCCAGCGGTAGCATTAGATTCTCACAGCAGTGAGAACCATACTGTAAACTGCACATGGGAGGGATCTAGGTTGCGAGCTCCTTAGGAGAATCTAATGCCTGATGATTTCAGATGGAGCTGAAGTGGTGATGCTAGCCCTGGGGAGTGGCTGCAAATATAATAAAGGCAATTTGCTTGAATCATCCCCAAACCATCCCCCCACCTTTCCCCTTGCCCCTTCCGTGGAAAAATTGTCTTCCATGAAACCGGTCCCTGGTGCCAAAAAGATTGAGGACTGCTACGTGAGAAGAAAGACTGCTGAAAGAACCCCAACTTCATCAAGTCTTCTAATAGAGAAGCTCTGTAGCTGAGATGGAACAGAATAGGAAATCTGACCTTAATTTAACTTGAAATATTTGTAATTTAACTTTCAATGGTAAGATAATTTTCATTTGTGCTTCAATTTTATTCGATTTAATTTGGGATACTTTAAAAGTGGGGCACACAAGAGTTTCAATTTCTTAATATCCTGAGGAATTATTAATAATGGGAGAGAGCTTATATTCAAATTTGAGGACTCTTATTGCTGTCATTTTTTTGGAGTACCTTTGATCTCATTGCAGAACCTCTGATAGTTACAGTTAATGTGGCTGGAAATAATTTGGAATTAGAATAGCGAGTGAAAGTTAGGCTTTGGATAATAGAGCAGTTTTGAGGTTTTAACCTATTGCGTGACTGACCCATTTCAGAACTTTCGGAGGCAAAATCTATGTTCCGCTGACCTAAGAAACTCCAAAATGGGGTAGCGATTGCTGTTGCAGAGTGGTTTCTTAAAAATGGAGTTATCTGTCCTGATACTGTGCCGCGGATCTTTCAATTTCTAGTTTTTCATGAGCTTGACAGTTATCCCAATGGATATCTAGAATGAAAAGCTGAACAAGGTTGGGTGGGGGAACATTTGTTCTCCTTTCCTCACATTTCCTTCAGTGAGCAGGGACATTCATTAGTGCAACACGCTGGGCTTTTCTTTCTCCACTTTGTCCGGGTGCCGGTGGGCGGAGTTCTGTCTGATTGGTAATTTGACGAAAGAATGAGCAGTGCCAGCTCCGCCCCTTCCTGACCCTCTTTTCACCTGAGTAAGCTCCCTGAGGGAAGCTCTAGTTGAGGTCTGAGCCTTCGTGCTCT